>CP135566.1:2239597-2406008 GCA_032401905.1 Swietenia macrophylla | reverse complement strand
GAAGATTTGAAGCAAGCAAAGTTGGAACTTGAAAGGAAGGAGGAGAGAGATTCGGAATCTTAAGGCTGAATGATTCTCTTTCGGCCTTGGCCTTAATTTGACTGGACGGGAAATGAAAGTAGTCCTTGCCTCGGATTGTGGTTAACATTCAATTCAACTAACTGGTTTTGCTCCTTTGAATACTTACTGGAGGTGGTGGCGGTGGCGGTGGTGGTTGTTGCTTTAGGCTGTCCTAATACTATCTATGGCCATGTGATTCAACTAGCACACAATATTTTTGATTTATTGTTCAATTTTAAATGGAATATTAAATCTTTAGGTAGGATGTTTCGTCCTACGAAATTGACATTAATCTTTACCTTACGACAAGTCTTCACCGAAAATCATTTGGTAAAGTCAAGTGTTCACATTTTTATTTAATTATTCGTGAGCCTTTCAACAGAACAGAGGAAACTCTCTCTTGGGTGGTTGGGTGGGTAATCACTACCAAATTTCACTTACTCCTTGATTAAAAAGGAGAAGCCATTTGTACAAAAGCTTATCGTGAATTTAGACATGAAGGAATCATGGAATCAAATTAAACACTAAGACAAATTAGACAATGACAGAGGAAGTTTCTTTTGTTTACTCCAAAATGGGAAGCACCAATGGCATGAGAGCTGGTAAGAGCATTCGGCCAGAGTGGGATCCCACGTATTTGATTTTTTTTTTTTTTTCTAAAGGACTCCAAGACGTTAAGAGAATGATTTTCACGGTATATAGACTAATGATCTAGAATATTCTCCTTGATTGGTTTGATAATTGTAAGTGATCAGACAAAATGCAATTATCAATTGGGAATAAAGTAATGGGGGTGCTATAGTTATTAAATCAATGATTAAAGGTAAAGGGGCACATTTGCATTATGAATAATTGGATTCATAAATTTTTAATGTTATCTCTTCTTGCAAAAACCATCAATTGTACAATTTACTATTGCCCTTGATCTTATCTCTTCTGTGAACTGAAACTCTGGGCTTGAAGACAAGCAACTCTTACGTCTCAGTCAAAGACATGATGGTGGAGTTGGTACGAATTGCTAAATGCCCACATGGGGTGGGGCTCTCGCACCATATTCACGTGATTTAATTGATCTATCCGTTCATGTTATCAATTTAATGTAATGTCAGATTGCATATGTAGAACTAGCATTGATATCTTTTTTGTTCAATTACCCGGCAAACAGAGAAAGCCCATGCCCAAGCCCACTAGGCCTCAAGCTCAGCCTGAAGGTGCGATTCAACACCTTATCTTATTTCTTTTGTAACAAAATGAATCAGATATTGAAAAGCTAATCTAAAACTTGAACTTAAATTCTAAGAATTAGGAACAATTTACTAACGTTAACATTGAATCACTTACTTATTTACTTTCACCAGTTTCACTAGTTTTACTTCTGGATTCTAATATACCTCTGCTGTAGCTTCAACCTAACAGCGGCATTGCAGGTCCATCAACGGCTATTCAGGATTCAAAATTATGCCCCATCCAATAAGATAATATTGATGTGGTTAAATATAACGTGTGTGTGTGTGTGTGTGTGTGTGTTATAATTCATAATGCTGTTAGTGATCCCTCTTTGCTACTTAGTATCTTCTTTCTCATTCTAGTTTTGAACGTCCTTGAGCTATACTCTTCTCATTCTGGTAGTTTTCCTTTTATCAGAAGGCGTGCAAGGACGCAGTGTCTTTCCGACAAGTACCGGCCACATTTCTTGTTGACTGCCCAGCTGCAGCTCCAAAAGATATTTCACCCCATTTGTGTTTCGTTTGCCTTCTGCATTTGGTCAATGAGCATGGTTTAATCCGCATCCTTGACTGCCCCAGATTAGATGATATCAGTATTATATCTTCCCTCTGCACAGCAAAACACTAATAGAGAGGTTAATGATTCATCGTAGCTAGAATGTCGCATTCTTCTTGGATACATCTAGTTGATGGTTAAAATCACAAGCAACTTGGCATTGCGATGATACATTCCATTTTTGATGTGGGATTTCACATTCCATGCCAGGGCGAATATTGCCAATTCAACATTTGGTTAAAATCAGAAGCAACTTGGCATACAGTTTGCGAGGAAGGAACCCAAGCCTTTGAATGCATGGCTGTTAGTTCTAAAACTAGAAAGAGAAAAATCATCCATCTTTGTATCTTGAATGGGCGTAAATAACTCTCCTAGAAAAAGACCAACCAAATCTATGGTGCAAACTTCAAAGAAAATAATTTCGTCTAGGTAAATCAAAATCTGCTTGTGGGTTTTTTTCCATTGACATCTGGATAACCTCGACAAACCCCAATTTGGGGTTGCTGGCCTAGTGGGATAGATGCATCTTTTATGCTGGTTAAGCCATGGTTAAGGACACGCAAAGTTATCTTCTCCTAACTAGCAACATATCGGGCTAGATAAATTCGAATTCTCGACAAAATTAATTCTGAATTATTAGAATAATATAGTTTGTTTAAAGGGAAAGTCTTAAAAACAAAACTTTTGGTCGTTAAGGAAATACAAGACAAAACAAATATAAAACGGAGTTTCACCTTTCATTTCTGTCACACATCATATCTAAGCACGAGAGCTCAAATGAAGCTTTCCAGCTAGTGTAGCTATGAAACCCAGTGGTATCACTTCATAGCAAGTTGCACATAAACAGGCAGAGAAAAAAACAGAACCTGAATTGCCTAATGTTTGCCAATAATACAACAGAAACTAGTCGTCATTGGGTTAGATCATGAATAGGGAATAATCTCGATTCCCCTTCTGTAGTCAAAAGATTAGTGCATGGAGAACAATATTTCTTTTGCTAATTTGAGGATAAAATTGAATTCTCTGATCCAGATAGGAAAGGATATCCAACGTAGAAAACTTGGTGAAAAGATTTGCTTACGAAAGATTACAGAAATCTCTTGGCTATTATTTCAAGTATTCCCGGCTGATCTTGTCTTGGTCATAGATGATATCTGGTATTGGAACCCCAGTGGGTCGGAGGGAGTAGTACACTATCATTGACTAGTTAATTGAATCTGTTGTCAGCCATTGAGATGATTATTTAATAGAAACCTGAGAAGATAAGCAGGCAAGATTTGGATAAACTTGAACATGCAGGAAGACAGGATAGTTCGGAAAATGCAAAGAGAGACATGGCTGAATTTCCCTTTCTGATTTATCCACTTGTCTTGGGGTCATAAATCGAAATTCATCCACCCTTCATTTATTCTCTAAGCCAGACCCCGTTTAGCATTTTGGGCCGGATCAAGTTTCGAATGGAAATCTAACGGGCCCATATTGAGGCTCATAAAAATGGGCCATACACGTTTTCGTGGGAGTGGGACCACAAACGCGATAGAGCAAGTAGGAGCACGCTAGTCGGCGGGACACATTCTTCAGCGGGTCAAAAATAAAAGATTCTACAAATAACTCCAAGTCTCCAACGCCCTGCCATGAGACCCACCGCAAGAACTACTAAGGCGGGACCTGAATTTCCGGACAGCTTACGACAGAAACCGCACGTTTATGTCTGAATAGCGAAAGAGCTGCTAAATTATCAATAATAAGAAGAAGAAAAACAAATGGAAAAAGTGGAGTAATAGAAAGAATATGCTTTGCTTTCACCGACCTTATCAAGTTTTGTCCAATCATACTTGCATCTTCTCCCTCTTGCATGTTCGCTTGTCTGCATGTAATATGGACACCTTTCTTGTCGATCTTTACTTTTCTTACACTATTTGGATCCTATCTCTTTTAATGCTAAAGTGAATGTTTAACTATTTTGGAAATTTGTAATTAACTTCTGGTTATCTGCAATGAAATTGGTTTTGGTGGGTTCATGTCCTTTCTTTGTTTGATACAATAAAAATGCTATAAATATGGCCACAAAGTCCCTACTTCGTCTCTACTACCACAGACTCTTCCTATAATCTCCTAATATCGTATTCTTCAATCTTCTCGTTTTCACCGACCCAACTGAACTACTGAACCCATGAACAAGTTGAAGAAATCTCATATCCTGTTGTTTTCTCTTCTTGCTGCGCTTCTCGTCATAACACCGCTCTTGTCCTCCTCATTAAGGACCCCTTATCTCTACTTCGTCATTAATCTCGTTATTATAGCACTTGGAGCCGAAGCCGGGCTGCTCTCAGCTTTCTCCAGCCCTCCGGAAGACAAGAAATATGCTGCTTCTGCCGCGGCAAAACCTGTGGCACCCTAGGAAGCCTCTGCTGAGGCTAAGGTCATTAGTTCCCCAAATAGTCTTGATAAAAAGAAGGCTTAAACTGTCGACAAATCTTCGCCCGAGAAGATTCCTAATACTGTCAAGGTGGATAAAGTGAAAAAATGTCCCTCCATGCCAAGCCTTTTTTTCATTGGAAGTGGAGAGACTGAAGCTGCAGAAGATCGGGTATTTGCTGAAAACTTATATGAGAAAGAAGAAGAAGAAGAGGCTGTTGGTGAACTGAGCGGGTAAGAGCTGTTTACTAAAGCTGAGATGTTTATTGGGAACTTTTACAAGCAGTTGAAGATGCAGAGGGAAGAGTCATGGAAGAGGATTCATGGGTTCTATCAGAAAGCATTTTAAACAATAATATTACTCTATTTATTTATAATTGATACACTATATAATACAATATCAGTCTAGGATCATTGGTTCCGGGGGTTATTGTTGTGTATGGTTTAGCAGATAATTAGGGGAATCATTAGCCATTTCCCTCATGATTCTTCCCTAATTTATTGGGTTTTTGCTGTACATTGTTTCAGTTTCTCTCATTTTACATACTGCTTGGGGATCAATCCATAGTCTAGCCATAGCTAGCTAGCTAGATTGACACTTCATAAAATATTTGATATAGAGGTGTCAGGATTATACAAATATATGATTGTATAATAGCAGTTTGTTCAGAATTGCACTAGGAATATTAATAGATGTGTGTGTGTGTGTGTGTATTGCCGTATTATTTGTTCCTTCTTCTCTATTTTATTGAAATTCACCAATGTAATATGTATTATATATATATACATACATGTGCTGAAATCTGAATGGTCATTTGCATTTGCAGAGAGAGTCCGATCGTTCAAGAAAATCAACTGCATCCTTTGCCTGATATTGCATGCATGGTGGTGCTTCTCGGCCAGGAGCTGAGCCAATAGGTTAGGGAAAAGGAACTTGAAGGAGTTGTTTGTTGAATAAATTTATCCAATTACCTAATGATTTGAATTTCATTTGAGTTTTGAATTAAGAAATACTGTCTACCAATTACTTGAAAAAGAAAAATCAAATTCCATCCTTATGTTTGGTTTTTTCTTGGAAGAATCAGAATAATTCAAGAACGATATTTTAGCTGTAGCTTCCCATTATTGCATCATCACCACCAACTAAAAGTGGGGAAACTCTTCACTCCTAAAGACACCAAATTGTCTTTCGTATTTCACCTTTTGCCATGCATCAACATATACATATACAAACAAACATATATAAAGCCATTCAACAGTCTTACCATGCAAATGTATAATTACTACTCATCAAAGAGATGCATTGAACTATATTGTGCATGTAGTTGTCCAATAAATTTCTCTCTCACAAGCAACATCTCAGATTGAGAGAGGAAGAAATATTCCTAGTACTTTATAGTCCCTATATGTATTGTTCTTTCTTCTCCTTTCTTTTCTTTTTATTGATGACTTTTCCTTAGTTCATCGTAACTTGGAACATTGCAGGTATAGATATCGACTTAGCTTAAAGTTTTGGCCATTTCTTTTTAAGTAACATGCAATAAAACTATCGATGATATTGCACTGATAAAGGTAGAGTATTACTGACTAACCAATGTGTAATTATTTCGTACTTGTCTCCTAATTAGTACCTTACTCATCACATCAACTGTAATTATACGTATAATATTTGTATTCAAAGTACAAATCTTGAGCTCAAAGAAATGGATAGAAACCTTCGAGGTCTGCTGAGAAATGAATGCTCTCTGTTTTAAAAGAGGGAATATACCATCGACTATTTTCCTGGAATGTTCTTTCTATCTTTGATTTTATCCTTTTGGATTCTTTTCCTTTTTCTATCAAGTCTATCTCCTTTTCCTTCAGTTGTAATATTCTGTGTGGTTGTAAGTAATTGCAAGGGAAAGAACCAAGGACTTTTCAGTTATTTCAAACCAAACTTAAATTAAAATTCCAGTTGTGTTGTTGAAGAAGGGGTTCTCATTTAGGAAGGCCGCTTGCGTAGATCCTTATCTTGCTTTATTTCATGGTTCCCCCATTCATATTCTCATGTCATTTTCATACAGAGACATCCACACATAAATATTCATGGTTTTGCATGCTCGAAAGCTTTACAACATGTGACCCTTTATACACATATCATTCAGTTGCTCACATTTTTCAAGATAGTTCATTTCTTCTTTTTATTTTTATTTTTTTTTTTAGTCTTAAATTCTATTTTTGAGTAAATGGATATCATTGTTTACTAAGGCAAAGCAATATAATCAGTTTTATTTTGTTATTTTACATGAAAATTCGTATGAAAAATGTATATTTTAAAAAATAAATTATCAAAACTCTGAAATTCAAATGTAATAATCCTAAATATGAAGTATGTAAGAATTGAAGAGGCGTCTCAAGTCTTGACCCAAAATCTATATGTTCCATCCTCTGCCCAATCATCTGAATTGGGCCTCTTCTAGTCCACCCCCTGGACCAAACTGCAAAGCTTGTCGTTTAACACTGGATTGGGTCCTAGACCTCTCTCTTTCCACAGGTCGAGATTAATGATATCATGATTTTTTGCTTTTAATAATACCTTACTGCAGAAAATCTTTCATTACACATGCACCCGGAATACAAGTTAAGATAATCCTTCTAATCACAAGAGATGTAATAAATCCAACCACCAGATGTTCAGAAATGGACACATGGAATGTTGAAATTCGACCCTTTACCGACAGATAATGATTTCAATGATCTGGCAGGCTTGCAGAAAGCAGATACGAACCATGACAATCCCAAGCATCGATCAGGATTGCACTTGAAACAATTGAAATAGCAAATTAATTCTCTATAATTGGAAGATCGTGGCAAGAGAGGAAACTAACTGTAAGTTGTCTTTGTAGAGTATTAGAATGATTAAAGATATGCATACTATTGAAAAGAATAGACATACCAACTGAAGCTCTGTGGCTTGATTAATACTGGCTTCTTCATATTTCTCGTCTATAATGCAAGTGTTTGAACTTCCTTTGCATAATCAGAAATGGGAAAGGAGCAGATTAGTCTGCTGCTTACTGCAACTTCAGTAGTTTTCCTACTTATGCTTGCTTGGCTTTTTGCTGCATTTTTTGCATCAGATGTCACACCATTTGAGTCCTGTAAGCATCATTTTTGCTGCATTTAGTATAAATATACGACCGAAATTTGGCGGTTTGAGATTTTTGTTTATTGAGTGAGCTAACTACAGTCTTTAAATATTGAAGGGATTGGGAAGCAGCAGTTGTCAAAATGCAGAGGTAGTCACGGCTGCAAAAAGGCTGACAAAGCCATGGAAATGAGTGATTCTTTGGAGTTAAGGAGACTTGTTAGAGGTTCTTTCTTCATTCATCTCTAGCATTATGCAATTATATTTGAATAAGAGTTGATATAGAGATATCAAATGTCAATGTTTCTTAATTCATTCATATAAAATGAAATGTTTCAATCTGAATATACAGGTGAACAGAGGATCCAGCTTGATACAACGGGCTTTTCTTGCCACACTGACTTAAACACTGAAGTGTGTGTTGCAAACAGACCAGTTAGGATTGACAACCGTGCATTAACAGTTTACATTCAATCCTCTCAATCCCAAGTCAAACTAATTGTTAAACCATATCCAGCTAAACAGGCACTGAAATATGTTACACCGGTGCAGATAGTTAACGGAGAAGCCGATTTACCAGCTTGTCGTTTCACTCATGATGTTCCGGCTCTGGTTTTCTCCTCCGGTGGCTTTTCAGGAAACCAATATCATGAATTCAATGAACTTATCATCCCTTTGTTCATCACAAGCCATCACTTCCGATCCAACCTGAAGTTTGTCATCTTAGATTACAAGCCTTGGTGGGTAAGTAAATACAGCAAAATTCTATCCCTTCTCTCGCATTATGAGGTCATAAATCCAGCAGTAGATGGTGAAGTTCACTGCTTTTCCGGGGCTGTTATAGGGCTCAAGTACCATGGCTTTTTGGCCCTCAACAGCACTGATATTCCAGGAGGGTACTCTATGTTTGACTTCAAGCAGTTCCTCAGGGAATCATATAATTTGAAAATCAACAATGTTCATGAGATAAAGAGAGAAAAACCAATTCTAATTCTTATATCCCGTGAAAAATCAAGAAAGTTTCTTAATGAAGATGAAATGGTGGTTATGATGGAGGAATTAGGATTTCAGGTTGTTGTGACAAGGCCTAACAGGATGTCAAATTTGAACAAGTTTGCCGAGGTGTTAAACTCTTGCAGTATCCTGGTTGGAGCTCATGGTGCTGGTCTAACAACTGAGGTGTTCTTGCCTGCTGGGGCTGTGATGGTGCAGGTTGTGCCACTGGGATTGAAGTGGGCTTCAACAAACTATTATGGTGTACCGGCAAGAGAAATGGGTGTGAAATACTTGGAGTACAAGATTGAACCGGAGGAGAGTTCTCTCATTCAGACTTATGATAGGGATCACCCTGTCATTTCTGATCCAGCATCATTATATGCAAAGGGCCACAACGTCGGCAGGGCTGTGTATATTCATCGTCAGAATTTGCAGATTAATCTAACGAGGTTCAGAGGGACAATTGTTCAAGCAATGGAAATAATTGGAATGTCAAGTTCTCTGAATTGAGGAATTGCAAGTTCAAAAATGATACCTAGTAATTTAACTGAGCAGTTTATGGAATGCATGTAGGTAAATTTAGAGAATTGAACAAATAAAGACTGTACCAATAAAACTACAAAGCAATAAAAATGTCCCATAGAATTACTTGACAACATGCATAACTCATTTCCCCCTTAAATAATGGCATGACTTTGTTTCCATCTTATGTCGATAACCTGACTACTGTACACAGAATTACTTCTTTGCTAAAATTTTATGCTTCCTACCATATTTTCCAGCAATGGCAAGTTTTGGAACGGATGCAATCCACCTATAAATAGACAATACAATGATAACATTGCCGGATTATCTAGCCCAATCATAAACAAAGAACACAACTACTTACATGATATAAGGCACACATTCAGAACTCGGAAGTTGAAATATGAGTTGAACATAAAAAGTTTCTTCTCAGGTGGAGGACCGCCATTTTTCATGAATCTGCAAGTTGAAGGAAAGAGAAAAGAGAATCAAGAATTGGGCATCTTATAAATAGAGATGGAAACATGAGAAGACTTAAGAGAAGTGAATTTCAAGAGAGAGAGAGAGAGAGAGAGAGAGAGTTGCAAAGCACAAAATTGTTAAATGAAGGAAGACAGGCCATGAGCAAGTTGTAAATAAAGCTGTGCAAACTCATGCCCAGAAAAAAGAAACTATAAAAGATGTCTCTATAGCCTATAGGCTTGCCGGAAGAAGTAAATGATGGCAGCATTCAAGCAAATAAAAATCAAGTTCTAATCACTCCTCACACACTCGCACACACACACACACACTCACAAAACTGCAGGCCCGACAGAACTTAACCATAAATGGTTCTCCAATACAGATGGATTGACACTATCCATGGTCAAATAAATTATAAGAATAGAAACAATAATACATAACAGTAGAAGTTAATGATAGATTGATAAAAGAGAAGCAAACTATCTGAAACAATTGACTCACCAACTGAAGATTATTTTTGCTCAATTAGGGTCGTCTTCCTCGTATTTCTCTTCTATCATACAAAATCTGAAATAGTTTTACAGAATCAAGGATGTTAAAGGAGCAAAAGAGGCTGGTGCTTGGTGCCACATTAGTAGTTTTCTACTTCTTACATGTCTTTCTGCTGCATTTTTCACATCAAATTCGATACCATTTGATTCATGTAATTACCTTATCATTGCATATTGTACAGAAACAGGGCAATTTATGGTGACTTTGAGTTGTTTGTTCATTAACAAGGCTAACTAGAGCTGTTTAATTATGAAGAGAAGCAAAAGTTATCAAAGGGAGAGGTATCAGCAGCAAAAAGGCTGATAAAAGCATCGAAGTAAGCGACTCTTTGGAGTTTCTGTTAAGAAGACCTGTGAGAGATTTATCTCCATCTCTAGCATTCTTATTCATAATTCACACAGGGTCTTAACTTGCTTTCAAGTACAAAACTATACCTGTACTTATGGAAGAAGCAGATGAAAACAATTATAGATAGCTATTTATTGATTAAAACATGTAAAATTAAGCGTTTCAATGAACGTACGGGTGAAGATCAAACACAGCTTGACACAACAGGAATTTTTTGCCGCTGACCTGCACTCTAGAAATGTGTCTTGTTAACAAGCCAGTAAGGATTGACAACGATGCATTAACAGTTTACATACGCTCCTCTCAATCCAACATAGATAGGACGGTTAAGCCCCATGCAAATGGAGATGATGGAACTGCCATGAGTAGAGTTTCATCTTGCAGATAGTTAATGGAAATGCCGACTTACCTGAGCTTGCCATTTCACTCACGATATTCCAGCTGTTGCTTTCTCCTCCAGTGGCTTCACAGGAAACCTATTCCATGAAATCAATGTAACTTATCGTCTCTTTACTCATTACCAGCCGCCACTTCCTATCCCACCTGAAGTTTGTCATCGCCGATTACAAGCCCTGGTGGGTGAGTAAATACAGGTGAATTCTAATGCATTTGTCCCATTATGAAGTTACAAATCCCTCTCAAATGCTAGTGGTCACTGCTTTCCTGGAGCTGTTATAGGGCTTAGGTACCATGGCATTTTAGCCCTCAACACCGCTGATATTCTAGGAGGGTACTCTATGTTTGACTTCAAGTAGTTCCTCAGAGAATCGTATGGTTTGAAAATCAACAATGTTTATGAGTTAAAGAGAGAAAAACCAATTCTAATTCTTATATCCCGTGGAAAATCAAGAAAGTTTCTAAATGAAGATGAAATGGTGGTTGTGACAAAGGAATTAGGATTTCAGGTTGTTGTGGCAAGGCCTAACAGGATGTCCAATTTGAACAAATTTGCTGAGTTGTTGAACTCACGTAGTGTTCTGTTTGGAGCTCACGGTGCTGGCCTGACAAATGAGGTGTTCTTGCCTGCCGGAGTGGTGCTGCTGCAGGTGCTGCCGCTAGGGCCGGAGTGGGCTTCGACCAACTACTACGGTGCTCCAGCAAGAGAAATGGGTGCGCAATACTTGGAGTAAAATATTGAACCAGAGGAGAACTCTGCGTCTGAGATTTATGGTAAATGTTACCAATCCTCCAAACTGTAATCCCCAAGGGCTACTATGCTGCCAGGGCTGTGTACGTCGATGCTCAAAATTTAAAGCTTAATATAAATAGGTTTAAGGAGACCGTTGTTCAAGCAATAAAACTCACTGGATTGTCCAGTCCTCACGATTAAGAAATTGAACATTCGGACATAACACTTACGTTACATTCATCAGATTCAAAGAAATTCATCGAATTGAAAAACCAAGACAGTTTACTGTTTGAATTAGAAAGCAATGAACAGGTCCCAGAGTTACATGCACCATATAACATATTCACCTTTCATCCTGTAAATAATAGGCAATCTAAATGGTCACAAGACAGGTTTTTCTTTTGTATTCTCTTCATGTTGGTCAGCAAGATCAAAAATCTGTGCACGACATTAGTTATAATGGAGCAATAACACCATGTTTTCACTATTTTCCAAACAATTTTAAGTTATTTGATGAAAACCAACCAAAGATACAGGGCATAACAATGATATTGTTACAGCATTACACAGCTAATTACATATCCCACAGTTTTGGGATTGAATTCATTGTTAAAAAAAAAATATTTTTCTTCTCCAATGCAGGCATTTAACAGAGGTAAGCTGATTCCTGCAAGGCACGAATCATCATGGAAGCAGCAGAATTCTCTGCATCCTTTATTGTTGACTTTTCATCCCCGGTGACATGAAGCACATCATCTGCAATTCCAACCCAAACTGAAGATACAAATATCTTCTCATGTGAAGGACCTTCTTCTTTCTCAATTCTGCAAATTCAGGGAAGAACAATAAAAAGGAATATACATCTTAGAAGAGAAACTAGCAAGGAGATGTGAACTAATCAAGTCAGAAAAATTTTGATCAAATACCAGAAATTCCTTTTCTCTTATTTAAAATGAAGGAGGAAAGCATGAACAAAAGTCACAGATGGATAAAAGAATTTTAAAATGAGCAAACAATTAGATTGCTACTGGAAGAACATATCAAATCCAAATAAATGTCAGCCTTTCGCAATGGATTGCAAAAGAAACTAGATGCATATGCATTCTTATGATGGCTAAAAGTACGATGATATGAATATATAAAAGAATTTATCATACTTTGAACTTACAATTTCAATCAGTATAGAAACTAATTTGGTGATATAATTATGTAGAAGAACTACAGAGTACATGCAGGTTTATCAGCAGAGAAATATCGTAGTTTAAAGAAAAGCAAATACCAAAACACATAAAAAGTCTTTCTAAGAAGTTAATATAATTTTTATTTCTAGTGGATCGAAAGTTCATACTTGTAAGTCGGTTTGGGCCACTTCTTTTTGTTGCAAAGCTCTTGTAATTTCTGTTTGGCATTATCAATCTCAAATTTCCCACTATTAACTGGCATATGCCGCGATAGCTTATCCAAAGCTTCCCTTGCAGCAATAAGCTTTGCGATTTTCTTCTGCTTGGAAGAGCCTGAGGCAACAAACTTGCCATTCACATATATGCTAGCAATTTTTTTTCCATTCTTTTCCCTCCATTTGATACTTACTTCCTTTCCTTCCTTCTGACATAGTTCAAACAACATAGTAACTGGTTGGGGCTGTTGCTGCAAGTCTTCAAGGATTACAATTGGTTCCAAAAGTTGCCTAAAGATCTAGAAAACATACAAAAGCAAAGTCCTATGTCAAATCTACAGAACAACAAAAAAAATTGTTAGAAAAAAATATATACTAACATTGAGAGATAATTAAATATGCACCATCCAGAGCCTTTGGAGATCAAAATCAATGTCTACGTAAATTGCAGCGGCGATGGATTCAACTATATCAGCAAGAACATCAGGCGCTTCCATTGATCCTCCATATACAGCAGTGTTATCTTCTTCACTCACTGCTGAAGCAAACTCCCTGACCTATAACACAAAATTAAAAATGATAATAACAATTATTATTTTACACTATTTTTTCTGCTTTCCGAAGCAAAAATAGACATAAATCTTCCTTTCAAAGTAAAAGAAATATAATTTTTTTTTTTTTAAAAAAAGGAATGCTAACAACAGAGGAAATATTTATTAAAATGCTATAAATCAGAATTTATGTCCATTAAAAACTCAATCACTTAAAGTAATTTGTAAAATATTCTCTTTTGCTACCATTTAGCTTTTCATTTAAAAAAAAAATTATTTTTTTTTCCTCTTACCTAAATAAATAAACAACAAGAATTCCAATATCAGAAGCACCAGAAACACTTCCATTCTCATGCAAAAGAAATATAATAACCCCAGAAAAGGAAAATTTCACTTGACAGGTTTACAATAAATTTAGAATCCAAAAACACTTCATTTCAGCTCATACAAAGAAAACAAACATCGATTTTCATAAAGAAAAGAAAAAGCTTTAAGAAAACGAAAAAAAATGAAATCCAAACAAACTAAAACAGTCTTTGATTACTTTTCAAAGAATGATACCTGATCGTCAAGAGAAGTAGCGTTGCGTCTTACGAACCTATAAAAGTCGTGTTTGATGGCCACCCGCGCTAGTTTCTCGGTACTAACATTCGCAGAACGTAGTAGCGTTAGCTTTCCCTCCTCCAAGCGAGGGTAAGCCAAGAACAAGTAATTACTCAAAGCCAAATCCAAAGCGGCGTCGCCTAAGAACTCAAGCCGCTGGTACGACGCCGATTCAGTGTAGGAAGGGTGCGTGAGCGCTTCTTCGAGAAGCCCTTTGTTTTTGAAACTGTAGTCTAAGATGTTCTCAACGTAGAAAACTGCTTCTTCCATGTTCGAAGACGGAAGAGACGATCGCGTCACCTGCGGGTATTCGGTGAAGGTGGCGCGCTGGAGGGCGAAGTTACTGGGAAATTCGGTTTTCATCGTGGTCTATGAGACTGAATTGTGAGGAGTGAAACAAAGACACTGGCTTTCGGACAGCTTGAATGGGGAGAGAGAGAGAGAGAGAGAGAGAGAGAGAGTTGTTACTTTAAAGGGAAAGTTGGCGCGTGACGATGGAGAGTTGTAGGGTCAACAGAACTGCAAGTGGGCTGGTCTAACAGAAGAGAAACACGTGTAAAATTTCCAAGGATGTTGTGTAAGATAATAACAATAATAATTATTATTATTTATTGTAAAAAATTCACTCTGTGCCAGTGATTTATGTACTACGTACACCGATGACGTAACCGTGTCGGAATTATAGTTTTGTGTCTTTTTCCACAGAAGGCCTTTTCAGACCATCATCAATGTCGATACTGGAATCTCTTCATTTCACTCATGAAATTCTTTCCACACTGAAATGCCAGCAGTCAATGAAAATATTTCTCATAAACTCTGAATCTATTTATGAAAAAAAAAAAAATTTGATTTCGGATTCAAACAATCCGAGACCCTTCTTTTTTTTTTTTTTTAAATAAATCCACGTCAGTGGAAGTTAATTCAACATTTCCTTCCAAAAAGAAAAGAATTCTTTCAGTACCCTGCAATGGCAAAATGAGGGAGAGTAATGCAACCCATTTAAGAAAAATAATAATAATAATAATAATAAGACTATTATTAAAGAGTCAAACAAATGGCTTGATCATACTACTCTGTTATAAATGAGATGAGAGAGGTAGATGATGAGCTACATCATTTTGCTAACATCCCCATACTCAGACCCATTTTCTTTTGCCACACCGATTGGCTTTTCTCTAACACACCAATCCCTTTTTTTTTTTTTTTTATTTGCCAAAAAGAGAAATCATTACTTACAGAAACTAAACTACAAACAAAAGGTGAATTGGATAAATATTAAGAACCAGCGCATTTTGGACCAGCAACGGAACAATGGACATCAATGGATTGAAGTGTTGCGTTGATCTAATTCAGCTCACCAGCATATGATCAAATCCCGCTCCAGCCTGAAGTGTTGGAACTCGATTGACTCCAACATTATGAAGCAATTGTTGCAGCCACCTCCTTGTTGTTGGATCTTCCTGCGAGCATGCATTGATAAAAAAGCATTAAGTAGGGAATGGACAAAGACAAAATGGAAGACAGCACGAGGGGCACAAGAAAGGAAAACAAGAAAAAAAAAAAAAAAGATTCAGGTCTATTGCTTTGCCAGATGAGATAATTCTTTCCTGGTTCTACAATGAAGAGAAAGAGAGAGAAAAATTTTAAAGTGGTTCAGTACCCAAAGGATACAAGTAAAATTTCAATGAGGGGAATAACATCACTTGTATGTTCAACTACTGAAGAAGCTATACCACAAAGGCACTAGCAGAATCTCAATTAATACAGCAAAATTTGTAACTGCAGTAGTCAAGATCGCTCCATTATGGAGTTTCATGTTGTTATGGTACCAGTTTCAGAAGGCAATATTAGCAACATGCTGCATGCAAGATGGATTCCAAAGCCCTCAAATTTAACTGAAGCTCATTTGTAGATAATGGAGCAGCATAGGTATTACCCATTGCCATGGGGCAGCTTCTAGATAACATATAATTAGTATTGGAAAAAAAAAAAAATTGCAGTAAACACTTACACGAAGGCAACTACTGAAGGTGGCGTCTCTCAACATGTCTGGGAGGCAACTTCTTAATGCATCACAGGCCCTGCCACGTAAAGGTAACAACATGTCTAACAAGAGGCTGAACCATATGTACAAAACAGGAAAAAATGAAAGGTGGGAAGGATTGGAAATGATATTTAACGGCCCACATTTGAGAATATGAATATCTTGTTCATAAATAACCTTGTGTTGTCCGACAATCGGAGATAACACCGAATAATATGTTTTAACAGCCTTGAGGAGGGTTGATCAGCAAGTGCAGCAACCATGTTCCCCAGAACTCGCCCTACTGCAAAAAACCTCTCTGCTGTAGTACAAATATAATCCAAACCCACATCATCCAACAAGATTTTCTGAACTATAAATGTGGCAACCTGCCATCACAAAAGCTCTTGTTAAGCATTGATGACCTTAGATCAGATCCCATGTATTTGAGTTCCAATTTAAGGGGAAATGTCAAAGTGAAAGAACTATTTCCATTTGTACATAAACAATATTCCTACTTTCTAATCTCCAACGGATGTGTCAATATATATTGACCCAAAAAAAAAAATGCTCAAAAGTACTTTCAGAATGAACCACAATCAACTGAAAATAAATACTTTTAGAAGTTAAACCGACGAAGTTCAAAGATAGATTGTTTTCAGACTTTCTGAGCAGAAATTCTAATGTAAAAAGAAACATCACCTTTCCAGATGTCACAGCAGATTAAAGAAAGAAATAGAAATTTACAAGTATAGTTTAGGCAGAAAAACAAAATATAGAAGCAGCAAACTCAACTGTTTTTGACAACTCACTGCCCATTTCCATGGTGCGCAGGCAGAGTGGGATTATTTCTGTAGAAAGAAGGAAGCTAATAACTTCTGTATCATCAACCTGCCATGGAAAACAGACAAGAACATGATCTTAAAATTCTTGGAACCACATGAATAATAAGTTTCATGAACAACAGCACAACTAATTGCAAAGAAAATCACCTGTCAAATGAAAAAGGACAGGAATAGATGTGAATTGGAGCAACTGGAAGTCAGTAAGGAGTAAATACCTTCACCAAGGCACCGATAACACCTAAGCTTGTAAGCCTCAAGTACTCAAAAGGCCTTGACTTGCTTGTTGTATTGAGGAAAGGGTACAGATATAGAGGTATATGAGCTGAAAGAATTGTGCCATCGATTTAAAAAATTAATGGCAATTATGAGTCTCCCTAAACAACCATCTCTACAAACATGAATAGGTTCTTGAATAGAAAAATTATGTGACGACTAGGGCAAGAAAACCAGCATAAACTTGAACCTTTAACCATTGCACGTGCACAGACATAACCAACAAGAATTTATGAGATGGATAGACCATCTTTCCACTAGAGTCAACTATAATAAACTGATCCAGCACCCAATTAAATGTTTTCTGACCATTTAACCCTCTCTCTGGCCAAACTATTATTTCAAATGCCTAAGAATTACCAAAAATACTATAGAACCATCATTTCTTATTTTTAAAAATGAAAATTGCTATCTATCTGGAACAAGAAAAATCTCTACATCATTTTGGGTAAGAACATCTATCCAGACCAATAAAAGTATGTCAACAAGATTAGAAATATTACCATTGAGAAATAACATCCTTGTGTCGGGATGGGAGGCTACACACTGAGAAAAGATTATGATAGCATTGTTAACACCTCCAAATTGACAAATACAGGAATACATACCAATTCATACAACTAAATGCATAAGAATTACGTGCATAACTGACTTACGCTTGAGAAGTTTAAACAGTAAGACAATACAATGACTTTACACATGAAAAGTGGATTGATTGACTTGAATGAATGCATGTTATTCTTCTCTAAAACATTGTTATTTTGCACATGTACAGGGAAGCTCATTCTTTTATCTCCCATGTACAGATATCTATTGAGGAAAAAACACTCAACATTGCAATTGAAATCCCAAAAATGCAACACGCGGCAAGCTATCACCAAGGATAGTTGAAACACCTATAAGAAAGATTGGACATTTAACTCTCCCTTGGAAACTAGTTGTAGTTACTGTTCTCCTTACATTTGAAGCAAGAACTAAAAGCATTAATTGTTAAGGCAAATGACTTCCATACCTTAAGTAGGGCCGGAAGTGCTATAAAATCACACATCAACTCATCGATAAATGAAGATTCATAGAACTATCTTCTAGTTATTCAGATTTAACAGCTACAACTCCAAAATGAATAAAAAAACTAATAGAGAGACTTAAAAAGGAACAAAACTGACCTGAAGAAGAGCAAGAGCATTGCAAACCCTGTTTGATTGTGCAGGAGTAAGGTTTGGTGGTGATAGAACAGGGTATATTGAGACTATCTCCTGCAAACATATTTGGGGATAAAATGGGTTAATTCAACATGGTGGACATAGAACATAATAAGACTTAAGACTGTAATTCAACTACGACAGCTGCACACATATAGCACAACAAACTGACATAGAATCTTACTGGAAAAGGTCAATATAAAGCCAAAATGTAAGTTGAACCAATTTCGGCTTTCCTTCGTAAAAGCTTCTAATTCCCTATTTTCCTTGCACCTTTTTCTCCTGCTGCTTTATACTTACTACTCCATCAAATTATGACATGAACAACAGAAGTGACCCAAAGCTTGACAAAAGATAATACAATCATGATACATTTCAAAAAAAGCCAGAATCTTCAATAACTCAACAAAGGGGGAAAAACAAAAGAAACAAAGAACACCCTCTTCTAAGTTCCAATCTACAACTCAATGAGCTAGCTATATAAAACCGTGACAAACATGGGGGGGGAGGGAACACAACCACAAAAGACTAACAATAAAGTGCATACCTGTAACAATGCAGCAATAGTACCAAAAGAATTCCACAACAAGGGAGCCAAATCTTGAAATAATTCTCTCTTCTAAAAGTAGAAACAAAAACAAAACACAAGTTTATTAGGCATACCTGTATGAGTGCAGCTATAGTACCAAAAGAATTCCACACGAAAGGAGCCAAATCTTGAAATAATTCCTTGTTCTAAAAAATGAAACCAAAGGCGGACACCAGTTTATAATTACAGCACACAAATGTCAAACAGTTAAATAGCATAAACCATGGTATAAAAGGAGCATCGACAACATGTATACAGAGATGTCAATAAATTCCTAGTCTTTTATTGCACAAGCAATCCATCTAATTATTCGCATGTTTACATAAAAAAATTAAATTATAATCAGAATGTATGTACGTATATCAAACTGTCAAATTTAATTTCATTCAAATACCTAGTCTCCTAAAGAGAGGAAATGTATTAATAATAATAAAAATTGAGTGTCTAGGGTTTGTATGGATTCGAAGAGGCAATGAGAAAATTACCTTGGATAGTTCAAGAAGAGCGTTTTCTCTCAAATCAGGATTGCTCAGGTCAAGCACCAAATACTCTGCTGATGCCATTTTGCTGTCCTGGTTAACTTCAGCTCCTCCAACGGCACTTGGGCTCGACGCGCTGGGCCCACCACCAAACGGCGGGTTCATGGACAGGGATTGGGGAAGATTCGCCATTCTTCGTCTGGTTCTCGCGCTTTGTACAAATTTTCTGTGTTCTTCGCAACTGGGAAAGAAGAGGTAAAACTCTTATCTTTGTTGTGCGTTTTAGTTCTGAGCTGCGGAGAGTTTGTGCCACGTGCTTAACCTGCCAGTGGTTGGAGAGACACTTGTTGCGAACAGACGTTGCCGTTACCGTTCTTCATTTTGCAAAGAGGGAGTTTCATTTTTCGTTTTTCACTTTCTTTGCCGCTCATGACTGAGGACTTATTTGCAAAGTATTTTTTCAATCTATTGCCTTTCAAGAGATACTATCAAATACAAGACATTCATGTAAAATTGTCAATGTTAACAAGTTTTCATCTCAACTTATTATGTCTAAAAATTAATTACAATTAAACTTAAATATATTTTATATAATGAAAATATTAAAGAAAATAATAATAATAATAATAATAATAATAATAATAATAATAATAATGTTGCAACATCAATTCAAATCTAACTTGATGAATTACAAAATCAATTCAATGTTGCCTCCCAAGTCCTAACTAGTTCAGGATTGTGCAGGAATGTTGTATTGCTGTTTACTGGATAGCTGGACCTTCCATTAAGTTGTAGACTTTTTCTGCAAGCAACAGCACCAATAGATTCACCATGTTTTCTGCCATACTTATCATGAAGAAGAGGTTAGTCTGCCATTCACAGCTGGTATCTGCACACCAATATTGGTGCGTTGGCAAATACAGTTCTTCCCTTTCTCATAGGCAAAATTGGATTCTCAAATATGGAAACTTCATCAAAATAAAAACCAAAATAGTCTTTTTGTTCTTGGGATTGTGGATGAAAGTATCTTTTTGTATGCAAAATGACTCAGATACTTAAGATCCGGCATAATTTATAAACCTGTAAACATGGAAATGATTAGCTTCCCATCCCTAATCCATACGCGGAATTTAAACAACTTGAAGAAAAAACCCATTTGGTAAATTGGGTTCTTGCTAACAATGAATTTTGGTCTTTCTACTTCGCTTTAAATGGATTCCAGCATCACCAACAATGTTTAAACTATCCATGTGGTAACGGATAAAACAAAAATTTTACCAACCTGGGCAGTCCTGCTAGGCAAAGGAACCTCTATGAAGTTTTGCAAGCCATCAACTCTGCAAAGACAGAGGTGCTAAATTCATAGAAAAAGACTAAAGAAAACTAGCAGAACACAAAAATAAAGGAAAAATGTGGACAACTCCAAGAGAAAGTCATTATTTACTGCCTTTTGCTAGTGGTTCCTTGAAGATATTGGTGCTCGTTGATAAGCCCTTGACCTCCATACTTGCTTCCATCAGTATTTGGTATGATCTGTGTCATTACAGAAAATTGCTCTAATTGAACTGTATGATACCTAAATGCAATAAATGATCACAGATGCCTGACAGTTCTTCCGCAGCATGACAGCTTAACTTACACCATATACTTGCATCAAAACAACTGTAGTTTATTTTTTCGGAAGACATATATATTACCCTCTGTGATTATGTCATAATGATAGCTGAGAGATCATATGTTCTGTGACAATTAGACTTCCACATGCGACTGATGAAAGTTAACAATTAGCATTGAACTACTGCTTGATACTCTCCAGCTTCTTCCATGCCCACAGAGTAGTATACATAAGAATCTGCTGGATGGAAGTTGAATATGAAGAGAAGAGGACCTCTTATATAAGATATTACCTGTAAACAGAAAGTGCGCACTGCATTTAGTACAAAATTACGAGGTTTACCATCAACCAAAAATATATAAAAGTAAACAATGCAAATAATATATATAAACCAACTGTATGCAACAGAAAGTGACAAGCAAGGTAATAATGCATTAAAAACAATACTACCAAGAGTCAAAAGGTAAATTATCTATATAACACAGTCCCACCATCAAAATGCTTTAGTGCTTAAGACCTACAATATCAAACTTGTTGTCTGGTTAATGTATCACCAACTTGTAATACGGTTACAACCACTACATCTCCATGCAATATATTGCTGGGCTATCCCAACCCTAGTAAAATATTGATACCACATTTCTACACAAACATATAATATAAGCATCAATTCACTTATGCAAGCAGATCCTCTAAAGTTGGTGAAAGGCGATGATTTTTTCATTCAACTGAAGATGCATCAAGGAGCACAATGATAATTACAACGGGAAGGGAGAGTTATTCCATACCATCTTGGTGTCATTCACATGGTGAATCTTAGGCGAGCCACTCGAAAGCACCCTTTCAATTTCATTCAACTTCATCAGTTCCTAGAAATCAGGATAAAGTCTTGTAATTTGGTACCAATGCCATTACAGTGTATCTTGCTCAACCACCCAAGAATAAAGAAGTTCATGAACAAGTGTTGATGACACAATAAAAAGAAACAATTGCAGTATACTCAGTATGATTGACACAAGCACCAAATGGTATTTTCCAGCTTCTGGTACATTGAAGTCAGTCCCAACAGAGAGAGACAAAAGGTCTTATCACACTGTATACTAAAATTACGGCTGTAATATTAAGCGAACTGACACCTTATCAAAGGAATATAAGTTGGAATGTAATCCATTTGCTAGCAAATCCCAGCAATGGTTTGCAAGAGAAAATGGAAGTTGTTGCTCGGCATTGGGAACTTGACCCTCTGGCTCAAGAAAAAACATTAACCACAACCAAGAGTCAAAATATCCAATGTATTAGACAATTGCATACAAAGTAACCCCATGGGTGGCCAAATTCATTTCCCAAAAGTTGAGAAAAGCACGGCCACCAATAGTAAATGTAATCAACCTGATCATCTGTCTCAAGACAAAATAAAACTAATTAAAAATATATATAGCAAACAAAAGCATGATAATATAAACTGGAAATCAAAAGTTCATGTATTATATTAACTATAGTGATATTTCATGCTATGCAAAAGGGGTTTCTACTTTCTCAAGCTATTGAAACAAATCCAAGCTGTAAAAAGCAGTGGCATTTGGTACATAGAGATAGCATTACATTTAGAAAAGAGCAAAAGGATAGTTCTGCACACACTGAAAGAATAAAAGATGATTTTGGCATACTTTGTGCAGTGAACACCCTCTAAGCAACAAATTATTTGAATCAGCAGAATGCTCCGAGATTTCACCAAAAAATATCTCCGCAAATGACTGCCCTCCAGAAATGGACTAACAAGCAAGATTGTAAAAGCAGGTTGTAGTCATCATCCAAACAAATGAAAAATAAAATCCACAGAAACTTTAGTTCTGATAATTTCAAAATAAAACCTTGTATGTGAACCAAGAGATTAAAGCAGGTGATTACTTGGTTATGATTTTCAGCGTACATAAGCATCTTATCTGAATATTGTCCATTGCCCACTAATGTGCTGACAATCTGCACCATAGAATTAAGTACAATAAATTTTAAATCTCAAGAATGAAAAATGACTATACAGTAAATTCACAAGGCAACAACAAAATCTCATTCAATGCTGAGGTGACCTACAATAATCAAATAACAACCTTGCTCATGCTCCATTCATGCTCAGGAGTATTCTCAAGAAAAGACAACCACATCTCTGACACAGAGAGATTGACAGAACAATCGAATCCTAGACCACCTTGAGAAGTTGGTTCACATAGTCCAGGATAATAAGTTGCCTGGGGAGAAGGCATTTTAAATGGAGTAATGCTTGTCAGCCACTCTCTGTTAACCATAATAAGGTTGAAAGTATGATAGAAAATGCCGAGCTTTGAAGGTGAATGGAAGCACATAAACCAGAATACTCACATCTTCAGCAATTGTTATAATATTGGGATGAAGAGGATGCAGTATCTCATTTGCCAAGATGAGATATAATAACGCATCCTTGTCAACATGTTGATTGCAATAACTGCAAGAACAATTCATGTTGAAAGGAACATTGAACTAGTTGTAAAAAATAGTTTACCAAGCAAACATATCAAAAATAAATGTGAAGTTGAATACATGGCTTAGAAAAAGCATCCATAACAAAGTTATGACAAATGGATTGCCCTGTGTTTCCTCCCTACATTAACATAGCATCAGATCCATTAACACACACTTATTTTGTGGCTACAATGAACACGAGCTAGCAATTTTGTAGGCACAGGGATACTGGACATATTTTAAATATTAATTTACCACAAGAACTCCCAACAAGAAAACCATGAAAAAAAAAAAGCAAATAAATGTCATCACAAATAGGATATGACAATTGTTTCAATAGAGGCCTTACTCATCCAAGTTGCCAGTAAAAGAGGCAAAACCATTGTGCATATATATCCTTGATGCAAGTGAGTGGAACTGAAAACCATCAATTTGATATCCCACAACCCACCTGCCCAAAGATCACCACATAAGCAATACTAACATCTCCTACCCAAAGTAAATGCACCATTTCTTTCATAAAAAAAGAATATAAATCAACATCTAATAGTACAAGAGCATACAGAATTAGACAATAACTTGAAGAACAGAAAATGGCATAATGTGCACCACTAATGTTACAGCTGGAAATTTAAAAGGATTGAAGTTTGTAACATCTACCAATTCAAATTTGAAAGGAGAAAATATAGCACATCAAGGTCACCATAGTTGAACATCCTGGTTCCCCAATATTTGTGAAAACCTCGTTTGCCTATTCAAGTAGGAAAATTTGGGCACAGAAAGATGTTAGTAAAGCAGAAAAGGTAATGCTAGATCTAAGAACATGGTACAAGTATCATATCTGCAGATTATGGCATCATTACATGAAAAAGCATGATCTATGTTGCACGGATTAAGTGATATGGGTGTAGGCAAAAGTAATAACCACCTTTAACTAGAGAATATATTATGTTAGTATTATCAATTTTTACCAGTGTGGAAGTAACAGTGATTTGATCCATCAAACAGTGATAGTCCAACCATCTGATCTGCAGCTGAGTACGAATGGACAATATCTAAGAAGACCAGCAGTCCCAATCCTGTCGAATGAAAATGGTTATTAACATTACATAAATGCCATCAATTGGCAATATCTTACAGTCAATATGGAAGCACAAATACACAGCTATCACAAAAGCTAACAAAACTGATTGCAGTTGCTCAGCGATGCAAAGCATGAAAGCAATTTCTAAGGTTGATCACTGGAATATAAAATGAATCAAATCAGATGAAGAACAGCAACCATGTGCTTCATCAACCAAGCACTTGAAGTCGTCAGGAGTGCCATATCTGCTGCTGACAGTGTACAAATTGGTGACCTGAATTACAGCAAAGATGCTTGACAACATTCTTAGAAATATTTTTAAAAAATGTAAAAAATCAATTGAAAGAGACAAGTGAATGAACATATGTCAAAATTACAACACCAATTGAACACTTAAAACTGGAAAAACACTTGAAAATCTACCCCCATTCATTAGATGTAGATATCCCCCAGTATAATGTGTAGCTAAACTGCATATTTCATGCATATGACATAAGCTAGTCACATCAATTATAATAATTTATAATACTGAGGCATACTAGAAAGCTTATAGCAACCAATTTCAACTGAAATTACTTATAATTGATTTCAATTTTCCACTTCCAGTTATATATATCACATGTACAAACAAAAAGGAAGGAACTCTTCGATTTCGGAAACTTCAAATGTAAACTTCACCAAGATGTTCAATGTCAAAAAATACTGAAAAAAGTAGGAAGAAAGATTGAGTTACCCTATAACCAACAGTGAAGTAGTCTTTGTGCTCAACAACTCCAATTAACTGGATTGCATTGTATCCGGCTACCTTTACATGAGGAAGGACCTGTAATGGAATAGCCTTAGCTCAAACAAGAAGAAAATGTTTACCATATTACAATATGACTTCATTAAAAAAAGCAACATTCATGAATTTACCTTCTCAATAAATTCACTAAATGAAGGAATTATTGGCTCTGATCCACTTATTCCAACATGGCATTCATAAATACGCAAGGACTTTGGCACTTTGGGGCGTGTGTTTCTCCATTTATAGGCAAATTCAGGGGGTGGTTCCCAGTGGATTGCAAAAGCTTGTTTTCCTTCTGCACCTCAACACAATAAACATGATTCAGAATAAGTGAACATAATGCTTCCTGCAGGTATTTAGTTAATACAAACTAGAAGCTACATCATTAAGAAAAGAGAAAGGAAGCAAAAAAGGCAAAGGCTTATCAATGTTCAAGAAAAGATAAGTCGTAGGCACCAAAGCCACAGGCAGTGAGCACAACCCGAAAATGGTTAAAACTTGGGGTAAAATTCCTATGTAGCTGCTGTAGACTCTCGATTTAGAATCAAGCTCTGGATTTCAATAAAGGTAGGGTAAATTTTCCATATCAATCAGTAACTGTTCAATAGGCTAGCATTTAGAGAATTATGACACTAAAAGCATGTGATATGTAGCTTCTCTATTTATATCAATCATTAATTTAACATTTATATATGTTTTTAAGAAATTATAGAAGGACCGGTTACCAATAGTACCTTGAATGTGTCAATTAAAATTATATGAACATGAAGAAGGCACAGAACAAGAGGATCAGTTCTTCGTGAGAAGTACTAAAGCAAGAAATGACTTCTAGCAGATGCAAAACATATTCACCTGGTTGTACATAAGTAGCCCATGCAGGTAAACGTTCCAGTGGAATTCCAATATTTGGTCCCATGAGGAATTCCAGGAGTGTATTTCTTCAGCCATGCCTTCCTCCCTTTACGCGTCTCTAACCGGTAAGGAATGGGAGGTGACTTGGAACGAAAGAGGATCACCCGTGATAGTGAAGACATCATATTCCTTTCCATTATCAATGATAGCCAGTGGAGGTAGATTACTCGGTGGATCATCTTTATGCTGTTCTTTCCATGCCTTATATCTAGTTTCCGCATCCGGTATTTTCCCCAATTCCTACATTGACTGAGGACCGTTAGGCCCAAATAGTTGCTCATATAATTTTGCCAGAAGTTCAAAACGGTTTTTGACAAATCGGTCCTCTCCAGGGTCCCAGTACTCATCGTTTGCTTTCTTGAAAATCTCTTGAATGTAACTCCACTGTCACCTCTATCATAGTTGTCCACATAGTTATACCGCTGAAAATAGAGTTCATCTGGTTTCTCTCCTTCCCTTAGTTTATCTTCAAGAATGATAAACCAATACCCATAATCATCACGGCCAAAGTGACCCTCGCATGCACAATTTTCCGTTGGAGACCATCCATTGAAGTCACCAATGAATGCAAAATAGCGAGCACCTGTATTCAACACACCTAAATTTAACATGTGATCTACCAAAAACACAAAAGAATTTCTAGAAAATTAAATGTTAATTTCTCATGGGATAAATTAAAATTAAGAAGACAATGTGTCTATTCATATAAAAGAGGTTGATGGCTAGCAACCATGACAGTATTTGGGGAGACGACTGGTTAAGTAAATTATAGATTTTGGCAATGAGAATCATTATTTTGATAATCGAAACTCTCCAAGTTGGCCAAAAGCTTTGCTAAAGGAACAAATTTTATTCCTAGTGAAAATAACTTATGTCAAACCAGGTGCCCGGTCCATAAAATCCACTCGATGTTCCACATTCCGATGCATGCCCACAGTCTCATATCCACACAAAAACACCAAGACTATCAAAACTCAACCCAACAACACAAAAATATATCAGCAACAAAAATCCTAGTTAAATTAAGACACATCAAAAATAAGTCCAAGTCCACGACAATGATCAAAATTATCACATTGCCAACATTACAAACAGATCAAAGTCAATCATCCAACCATTCTAAAAATTTAAACCTTATCATCAAGTTAGATTTACAATATTGGGTAATATTACTGAACTTAAACTGTAACTCATGTAACATGAGTTCATAACAAGTACAGAATAAAAAAAAAGAAAAAGAAAAAGAAAAAGAAAACAACCGGGAATTGGGTTGGAAAACTAACCCAGTAGAGAAATCCATCAAATTGCAGAATCGCTTTAAAATCTCATCTTTAAGGTTAAACGCTTTGTGCCTGCAAAATGTTATAAGAAAACAAAATTTAACTCCAACAAAAGAAAAGAAGTTATAACTCAACTAAGCTATATAGTTGTAACCAATTTATGACACATTTCAAGTCCTTTCTTCTTCTCCACTTTATCAGCAACCAAAATTAACATCCCATTTACACTTCTTTATTTTTCATTTCTTTTTCTATTCTCAAAAATGTTGCCAAAAAAGAACCTTTCTCGAAGAAATTGAGAAAACGATTTATGTGTAACGCCGAGTTTCGTGAGGAACCCAACTGGGTCAACCCCCTTTTCTCCTTCACTCTTCTTTTTTGAATGTTTTTGTTGTCGCCTCTGTGGTTGGTCAGTGGCAGAGCATGTTACTTTAATCTTTGCCTTTCTACGCTTCCGAAAGTTGATGCTTCCCAGCTTGTTTTGTGAGTGAAAATGGAGAGGAGAGTTGTTTGGAGTAAGAGAAAACTTGGCTTTGGGAGAAAGTGAAGTCATCCTTGTCAAGCGAAAAGTTGGGTTTTTGCAGAGTGGAAACTTGTATGCAAACCACAAGGCGGGTACAGAGATTTTTGGGGGGTTTTTGAGTTGACTCGGCGATTTTAAACTCAGTCACTGTACTTGAAATTCGACTACTTTTCGTAGGCCTGCGTGGGTTTTACAGCTTTTGTTTTCGATAAGTATTAAACATTAATTATTTAATTTTATTTTAAAAAATAATTAAAATTATCACAGTAGCAAACGAAGCCGAACTAAAAACTTCAAATGATACAAGCAAATGAAATAGCTTGCTAAGTATCAGGTCCCCAGTATGTGCTGTTCTGTTTTCTGTAAAAGCTGATGACCCAATTAACAAAAGAATGAAAACTTGATCCTGATGATTTTCACATTGCACAGCCAACTCATTGAGCAGAAGCAGGGCACTTGGCTATTACTTCTTTGCATAGTCCCTTGGTTCTAATATGGTTGATCCAATTCTCACATTGGTACTTCGATTTCAATCTGCATAAATAAAGTGATGCCATTTCATTGCTGATAAAGCCGTGGTGAATATTAGACTGCATTTTCCATGAGGATTAAATGTAACAGTAACAGAGATGATTCTGAAGCTTGCAACATTACAAATTCTAAATTCCCAGAAGTAAATTCATAGTGTCTTTGATTTTGTTTTCTAGCTTACAGCCAATTACAATAAGCCATTCCAATTTAAGCGCTAATTCAGCAAGAAATCTGTGACAACATATCATTTGATCAAACTATAACAAGAGTATACATACCGTTCGTATGGATTCATTTTCCATCAGGTAAACCACACTTTAGAATGACCCATTGCAGTGAAATAACGGCTGAAATGGTATAGAAAGCTTAAGACAGGAATCCTGAGAAATATGATTCTTACTAGTTCCAGAAACGATTGCCTGGCAATTTTGCTGCCGTGGGCTCCACGTTCACACTTTCCAGGATTTATACATGGTTTTCTAGTATTTGGAAATGTTTTCGGTGAAAATTTGGGTTTGTTCCCAAGGTTCAATAACCACATTCGGATCAAAACATGATTTTTGACGGCACATTTATCAAGGAGAAGCAACAGATATCACCGTTCATTTTGGCAATTCACCATAATATTTTACAATAACAATCTAACGCAACAGGCATCTATAAACAACCAAAATTCAACATACCCAGAAGCGTTTTAACTTTTGTTGCTCTGCAAATGCCACTCTATGTCCTCTGGTGGCCGCACTAACCTCTCTTAATTTTATCACTAACTCAATTAAATTATCAGTAAAAAAAAAAAAAAAGCAAATTTTGAGTTATGTATCTGAGGAACTTTGTCGATGATTTCTTGGACATAATTTTCGCCAACCCAACGGTGACCGGCATCGTAGGCTTGGATGAGAGAAACTGGTTTCGTCTTGGATACAGCCACGACCCGGATTCGTTCGGGCTGGTGACTCGATCTCTTCGCAGCCTGCCGGACCCGCAGCAGGACCGAGCGAAGCGCTGCTACCGCTGCGTCTATAACAGCTGGAGCAGCCATCATTGTTTCTCTTGCGTGAACAGAAGCATAGATTTTTCAGTTTTCGCTTGTCTTTTTTTTTAATATTTAACAAAATTATTTTTCATTAAATTAAATATATTTGTTAAGATCTTAAGAATTCTTACAACAATCTCAATTTGATTTTGACAACACGTAGAAAAAAAAAATACATAATATAATTCTCAAACCTGTTCAACAATACAAACCGTGAGTGTGAGATTCCAAATTGAGAGAGTGAGAGTGAGAGATACAAACCTAATCAATTAACTAAAATTTATGAAGGGCAATTGCAATTCCTTCCTGTTAATCAGGTGGGTATTGGTGTTGTTGCTTTCCTTTCTTTTCTGCTAGGAATTTAGACCAACTGTAAGCCTCAAAACCCGAAGTAATAATAGCAAAAATTCCCAGAAGTCCAATGTAAGCCCATCTCCATATTTGATCTGGGTTCAGTATGTTAATCCCTCGAAATATATTCACTGATATCGCTGCAAGCAGTGCATAACCCAGAAAATGATGATACATGTTCCAGTATTTTCTGTATTCATCTTTTTTCTCTGGCTTTAATCTTAGTGCTAACATCTGTTCAGGCAAAAATAAGGGCTTTTAATGAATATGGATTCTGAAGGTTTCACACGAATTTTTACTAAAATTTATCATCGAATGGAAGATCAAAATTGGTTACCTGTAATGTAGCAAATGTGAATATGAATATTGAGAGAATCCTGTGAGTGTGGAAGCCGTAGTATCTCGAAGCATGTCCAAGGCGAAGTCCAATGATCCAGCCAACAGTGCCAAGAATGTAGCCAACAATTTGGCAGGAAACATGGAATTTAAACCACCAAGTTAATTTCTTTGGATGAACTCTGCAGTATCTTGCAATAATCGCACCGATTGGCAAGAATGTTCCCCATCCCACGATGTTCAGAATCCCGTGCACCTGTTAAAATGGAAAGCAATAGTTTAGAAAAGATTGTGATTTAAGCTTTAAAAGCCAACTGCATTGTGAATATAAGGAGTAAATATTAAAAATTTGCAGCAACTTAACACTGGAAAATCTAAGGAAAAACGGGGAACTGTGGAAATTCGTTTAGCTTTTCACCATTCTTAGATTTTGTCGGTGCTTTCCAATACTAATACTCTCCCGTGTCTTCAAGTTTATAGTCTCTGTGCTATCAACATTCTGGAGATTAGTTGGATGCATCTTAGGCTCCATGTCATCGGCATAGTACCCGGCTTGCCACACATGGTTCAATCTTGAAATATTGTACGCTCTAGGAAGAATTAGCGTAGCAGATATTGTGAAGTAATGATTTGTAAACATGTAATCAATTTTCAAATTTCTGACCGTGACATCAATCTGTGATGGCTGAAGTCTGCATCCCAGTTTGGTATCAGCTGTGATATTGTAAGTGTCAATGGCCAAAGAACCATTTGGTAGCCTAATGCCAATGATGGCCATGGTGCCAACCATTTGCGGCCTCTGATTCGGGTTCACTCCCCAGCCTAACCATCCGATCTCTGCGTGTAGCCGCCTGCCAAAGAATATATCAATTTGCGTCTCATTGTGATCATAGTAATTCCACCCAAATTCAGCTCCCAGCGTGGTTAATTTCTTGCAGAATGAAATGTTTTTCTCCTCTGCCATTTGGGAGAATGCCTCACTACAAGATTGAGAAGTACTTCTAGAGATCAGGAGGAAGAACAAGGCAAAAATGAAGATCACAGACACTCTAGAAGAATGCATAACCTTTTTTTTTTTTTTTTGGTTTTCTTCTCTCAATCTTATCTGCATACTTACACCGGGCAGGTCAGTCAAGTAGCTATTTATCAGCTTTTGGTATGCCCGATACAGTAAAAAACTTTAGATATGAACTTTATTCTGTAACGATCGTACAGAGTTATCAACAAGTTAAGCATATATTCCCATCCACATCTTCTCTTTTTTGGGTGGTGTTTCTTCAGGCACTTCGTAAAAGGTAGAACAAGAAGCTTCAGAATATTGTATGCATTGTGTGTGCATCGCAGTAGTGTTTCTACAGCTCAATATGTCAAAAGATGTTCACTCTAGTCTACAGATTCTGAGATGAAGTTTAATTGGGTTCTCTTAATATAATATAATATCATTTAGGCCATTCTTTCTTTTTTAACTTAACAGCCGACAACTTCAAACTGGAATCACTTTAATCCATGTACAGGAAAGCACACATTTGGATTATTTTTCACTCAATCTAGCGCGAGCAAAGTTCTCTGATCCAAATAAAACACATGGAAGGTTCCGAACTCTAGATCTCTAAATCCTCCTGCTCAATATTTGACTGCGCTTAATCTTTCGATCATGCTTTATTCACCTTTGTCCTTCGAGATTCATAAACATAGTTACTGTTGACAAACCAAGGAATTCCTTACTTCGGCTTCAGTATACCTATTATAAACATAGTTTCCCATATTCCCTTTTCTGCTTTTCTTGCCTTTATTTTAACCCAGAAGCATGACTATACAGTATGAATCGCACACAAGTTGCAAAAACCAACTGCATATATATATATATATATATATTAAATGAATGGGTTAGGCCCTCAACCTTAACAATACATACAGAAATCAGTAAAAAAAATTTCTGACCAAGCATTTGTTCTCGAATGCAAGCTGTATAGTAAGAAGTCTGAAAGAGATCACTTCCATGGCTGTACATTTTATATTGCTAACAATGAAATTGTTTAATCCACTTTGATCAGCCTTTTCAATTAATTCTTTCCGTGTGCCATCCACTATTAGTTTTGTATTTGAATTCAGAAATGTGGACCTTACAATCTCTCTTTTAAGTTGTATTTTATGAATTCTAACCCTTTTATATACTTGTTTATTGAAGGTAGACCACTCCCCTGACGCAAGAATGGGCAAACACTCACATGTTCGTCACTTTGTTTTCCTAATGCACCCTTCTTCATTTTCACCATTCTCCATATCCCAAGCTGATCTTTCTTTTCTCTTTCTCCGCAAACATCCCAGTAGTTTAATTTTCTTCTTAATTTTCCTGCACTGAAGTCCACAGTTTTACCATTTTTTTTGTTTACTTTTCCTGGCAATATTTCTACTTCTCCAAAATATGGTGTGTACAACACCAAAAGTACATATTGTGGAGGAAGACAATAATAATAACTATGGCATTGATCTTCATGAAGCAGATGAAGATCGGGATGATCATGATTCTTACAGCGATCCTAATTTAATGCATCGGCGCAGGTCGCTCGTTGTTGCAGAAGAAAGGTATTAGGCAGTATAGGACTCTGAAATTAACTTGTAACCAGAATTTGCTTTTTTAAAGAAGCCCTGGACCTTCTTGCTGAAAGGAAAAATGTGTCCACTTGTCGAAGGATCGGCAGAATTGTTGAAAGTGTAGCAAGAAGTGCAAGTACAACGAGATTTGCTGCAATGGAAAATGTGTAAACTCTTCATTCCACATGAGGCATTGCGGTAGATGCAAAAATAGCTGCAACAATGAAGAGTTTTGTATTTTGGGATTATGTAATTATGCATAATAGAAGAGAGATGTTCTTTTTATATAGTTTTATAAATTATACACGAGGTTAAGGAAGACTAACAATCTTAATCCCACAAATTTTTGGTAATTGATATTTAATCGATGAAGTATATTGCTTTATGTAACCAGTTAGGGAACTTTAATTAAACGTTTTAAATATAACATACTCTTTACAGTCCTTTTAATTTTCTAATTTGTTCCTTTGTCATGTAGTTTTTTCTGCCTTCATCTCCAAAAAACAGAGTCAGGAAACATATCAATATTGATTTCGGTTTTTATTTAATATATTGGTGTGAGAGAATAAAAACTTAAAGTTTCTGTTGTTTGAAGCTATAATGGACAACTCCACTAAAGAGCAAATACAGGCACTTGAAACACAATACATTTCATTTCCCCTTCCAATTTCTCTATAGATACTCATCTCTGTCTTCAGCGCAGTACTGTGTAGCTCAAAATACTGCAGTCTCGTATTGAATAAAGCTCTTTAAATTTTGAATTAGAAATCAAAGTGTAGACATCGATCGAATAAGATTCAGGCCAATTTGAGATTATAGTCTTAAATTGGGTTAACCCAAGTTGTTTTCACAACCCTGGCATTCTCTTCGGTAAAATTTTAAAAGACGCCTTCACCTTCTATTTTAATACCCTTAAATTCTTTTGTCCATAGTAAGACCAACAAATTTTCTTATTCTTTCGCCATGAAATTGCTACACCTTTTCTTCATATATATTCTATTCGTGTCTCCAGTCCAACTCAGTTTTGCAGCATCAAATATTGTAGAGGAAAAACATTAATATTATTGGTACCAACTATGAAGCTCCTGAAGAGGGTGTGCTTGATCCAGAAAATGATTTTCTCGACAACCCTCCTGCTGAAACTGGTCAATCATCTGGAGTAGGGCGATTTCTTTTGCAGAAGAAACGTGCTCGTAGATTCACTTGTAACAAGTTTCCCAGTGTTTGTCATGCTAAGGGAAGTCCAGGGCCTCATTGCTGCAAGAAGAAGTGTGTTAATGTGTTAAGAGTGTGGGTTCTGTGGCAACAGGTGCAAGTACGGTGAGATTTGCTGCAATAGAAAATGGAAGTTTATGCGTATTTGGCCTCTGCAATTACGCATATATGGGAGGGAAAATAGAACTCATTCAGATTCAACGTGTTTTCGTAATTCAGTTATAAATTTTTTTATTATTGTTAAATTAATCAATTAATGTCGAACCATTTTGTCTTTAATTAGTTTGCATTACTTCCAGAATTCTGACAGATAAAACTATCTAGTATTACAGGTGAAAACATAATTAATTAATTAATGCGGTCGATAAATCAGTGATCGTACCTGATGGCTGTCTTTGTGTATCGACTAAATCTATAACTTGCCATCAATGACATGAAAACTGTAAAATGGACATGTAAATATGCGACCATGAAACTTCCAGGCCATTTCATCTGCTTGGCCTTGCAAATATTATTAATTAATTGATACCGGATAGTGCAGACTCCATACCTTCAATTTTATATTATTAAAATTCTGGGATTGATTGGATTTCATTTCTCTTTAAATCGGTGGCCAAATATTCTTCTGGGATTAACCCACAGTTGGTGGGAATCAGGAATCGCAGTTTGGCACCACTCGGCCACAGGCGGAGTGGCCGGAGTTCTACACATCTGACGTTTGTAGAAATCAATATTACTTGGTAATGGGCGTCAGGCTTCACAGGACTATTGAAGCTGAAGCATTGAGATATTATCACTTCCTTTTGTTTTCCGCCCAGCCAGCTCTAGCATGTGAAAGAGTCATTTTTCAAGGGGAAATCAATGACGATTTTGAAAAGACACGTTGCATTAAATAAACACTGAAATCCATAGAATTCTGACGGGAATTGGGCATGCATCACAGCATCAATCTAGCTAACAGTACTTATACATTGTACGTGCGTAATCTTGAAGTAATTTACCCTTTGGAGGACTGAAGAATCAAGGTGGCCTGAGCTTGGTAATGCAGTGATGCCATTACTGTAATTAATACTTACTTTTTTGAAGCTTCTTTGTAGTAATACATTTCGAGAAACATTTAGATGAGTAATAATTACTGTAATCCTTAATCGCCACAAAATTTGTGGTGGTCTTTTATTGTATTAAAATTAAATCACTTATAATTATCACACTCATCGTCGTTAATTAATTATGCGTAATCACACATGCCATATACACAATATTCACCCCGCTCGCACCGGATGTTGCAGCGCCCGCAATGCCTCTTATCGAAGGATATATTTACGCATTCTCCTCGGCAGCAAGACTCGGTGAACTTGCACTTCTTCTTGCATGCGCCGCAGTTTTTGTTGTCAGTAGATAAATCCATGCACTTGTTATTGCAGCAAGTGGAGTTTCGGCCTTGTGCATGGCAAACTTCGTTGTCTTTGTGGCAGTGATCGGCAGCTCTAGGGTTCTTCACTTCTGCGAGAAAACGGCTTCCCTTTTTCGATGGCAACACCAACTTGTTTTCATTTTGCATTGGTAGATCTTCAGCAATGGTGCTTGAGATATCATGAGTGTGCTCGAATGGAGGCTTCTCGTTCACTTTGCTAATGCCTTTCATTGACAACGAGATGGTTATCGCCATTGTAATGGCTATGGTGAAGATAATTTTCATCTGTTCCATGGCTTTGAATATTGAGAAAGTAAAGAGAGATGATTCGTAATGATAAATCTTGGATTCTTAGTAGAATTTAGGGTTCACACAGAGAGAGAGAGAGAGAGAGAGAGAGTTGTAGGGGAAATGGGAGGGAAGACTTAGACTTTATAGTTGCAGGGAAGGGAGAGAGTTGACGCGAGAAAAGCGGCAAAGGGTTGGAACTCGTTGGGATGTGCTGCAAAGAGTCCTTCAGAAATTTCAGTTTGTAGGGCACTCCCCCTGAACAGTGGTGGCTAGAGTGCCTTCATGTTGAAATGACCATTCTATCCAATATTCAGCATATTTTTCACTGTTTGACTTTCGTATTCGTCCTCTTCCTTTTCCAGGTTCATCTGGGTTTCAGAATCATCATAAAACCCACAAACCTGTTAGCAGTTTTGCATAACATTCATACATGTTGGATGCTGCCTTTAGATAACAAACTCTTCCTAATTTGTAATTACATCATGTCAAATCCAATTTCTTATCAATGAACAAGGACCAAAATGATTAAGATTGACTTTTACCTTATACTTCAAGTCAAAGCGCAAAAATGTCTTTTCACCGCCTTTGACTTGTGATGAAACTGAAGAAAATGGCCGGCTTGAGGAAATCAGGCACGCCGTGAGGGGAAGCAAAGGGGAATTTGCCATTTTAAGAAAAACTGTAAGCCACGTTTAAGCAAACATAATCCTGGATATCCTGCTACGTGACAAATTATAATTCCTACAACCATAACTTAAGTTCAAAGACCCCTCTTTGTACAATCACCCTCGCAGTTATTAATTTTGGCATATTTTATTAACTAACAGTGCAAAAGAAAGCAAGTTAACTACAAACGAAGATTTAATTTCACACGTTTATTGGGTAACAAGTCACGCTGAGAGCATTAAATTCAGAAGCATTACCATATTTGAACTAAAGTTCCATGATAACTTCCATTAGAGGACAACACATGCATGTTCTCTATGTGACTGTAATATAAAGGTCTACTCTTTTGTTCTCTTCCTACGGTTGGATGCTATGTTGACCAAAAATCAATGTATGGAATAATTACAAATTGGGTTACATAGACCCATGGATTGATTTGGGTTGGCCTAGATCGGGCCGGTATGTTTATCATAATTGGATTATAGTTAACGGTTGGGCTTGGCTCATTGTATGATTATTTCGGTCTGCCTAAAACGGTGCGTTTAAGTGTGACGGGGGCAGAACGGAGGGCGATCCGGATGAAGGTTTAGAGAGAAACCAAACAAGAAGAGCTGATATTCTAACTCGATAAAATTAAAAAAAAACCGGGCCGCCCACCGGTCTGTAGATGCGTATGAGGGCCGAAGAATAAACTCTCTCAAAAATCACATTACCTGGGAAAGGCAAAGTTGGGGCTCGATTTAGTCTCTCGTTCTCAAATCGAACGGGGACAAGTGTATGGATATCGAGGTGGTTGGCCGCCACGCGCTGTTCTTTGACGACGACAGCGGCGCGTCGTTTGTAAACTCCGCAGCCGCGTTGGTCGAGTGGAACTCGCTCTCCATCGACCGTTACGACGTTCGCCATCTACTCTCTGCACCTCCGCCGCGTGTCAACCGTCGCCACCTCTCTCCGCCACGTCATCCTGACTCTCCTTCCGAATCGGAGCTCGATCGTGAAAGATACCTCGATTTACCTTCCACGTCTCCGGAACGTGAACAAGGTATAATTAAATTCACCTGTACATCCGATTGTTATAGCTATTATCTCTTCTTATTGTTATTATCATATAAACTGTTGGCTCAGTGTTGATATTTAAAATAAGATATTATTTAGTGCTTTAATTCTTGTATATATTTGGGATTGTTACTTTTTACTTACGCTAGGAATTTTTGCATGTTTTCATTGCTTAGTTTGGTTTCGGTGAAGATGGGGAAGTCAATCATATTTAGCTTCATAAATAATGTGCTAGTTCAAGTGGCATTTGCTTTATGAATTTTAATTGGTGCAAACAATATCATGATTTCTTATAAATTTGGCTGATTGAATGCATTATTCAGTCATAATCATTTTGCAAAATTCTATAATGCCCGTGTTTAAAATGACATGATTTAGCATGATGACATAGTATGTGTCATATGTTTATTTGCATTCATCTTCCAAGGTTGCAGGAATAATAGTTTCGAACAGTTTCGTCTTTCAGAGAGACAAGTAAGGATATTCTTACCTCTGGCTTTTACTTTCAAGCTTCTGTAGTGTCATTGCTGCTGTGTGCTGTTAACACAATTTAAGGTAAAATGGTTCTATTTGATTTTCATTTTAAATTTTCTTTCCTTTTGTCTCCAGATTTAGATAATGGAGCTGGACCAGTGAATGAAGGTGGCTTTCATGCTGTTCCCTTTTCGTATGGAAACGCAGATGAATCCACTGAGCAAAGGAATGCTGGTGCTGAGTCTGGTTTTCAGCCACCCTTCTCACTGCCTGAAAGTCTACTTCAAAACCTAGTAAGTTTATACCTGGATGATTATCAATTTTCATTATGCCAGTGTAATCAACATATAATGGTTTGTTTGACGCTTAACTAGCGTGGCCAACTAATAGTTGTGTAAGGTGCATTTGTTATTCTAAGGCTTACCATGTCTAAGTTTCAGATGTTTGGAGCAGATATGGAAGTTCTTGTGACCCAAGGTTGCCATACGTGGGCTCCTTGTATCCTTTTGATGTCATGACAAGGGGCCGTGCAGGTGGGATTAGGATGATAAGAATTTGTTGCTTTTCACAAATCTTAAACCTTGAGAGCCAACTGGATGATAAATATCTTTGTACAGTTCTGTTTCTTGATATATTTTTTTCCTTCCTTTTTTGTGGGAGTGTTTAGTAAGTTTCATTGATTTTGGAATCTCCCTCGTTGTTTGGTTCACCATATTAAGACACATTTTTCTTTGTCTGTTCTTTCAGCCTCCATCAGAGAAGGTCCATCAGATTATTGCTAGGACTGCGATGTTTGTAAACAAGCATGGTGGGCAATCTGAAATTATTTTGAGGGTTAAACAGGGAGACAACCCAACATTTGGGTTCTTGATGCCCCATCATCATCTGCATGCGTACTTCAGGTTTCTTGTTGATCACCCAGAACTTCTGAGGGAGGAAAACAAAACCAATGTTGGAGGAGGCAGTGCATTGTCTTTGCTTGGTTCTGTCTACGGGTCTGGAGAAGATGAGGATGCCCCGGAACTTAAAAGAAATAAATCTGACGAAGCTCTTGCTGCTGTGAATGCCACTGTTTCAAAGGGATCAGAACAGATAGAATCTTCTGTAAATGTAGTCGGGCAAGATGAGACAGTTTCTAAGCGTTCACTTGCTTCTTTGAAAGAAAAAGCTCCTCTGATTAAAAGAAATCAATCCATTAGTACAGTACAGGCTAGATCCTCTAGTGGGACCAAGAGGGAAGGTAATACCTTGGGTTCGCTTTGCCCTGCTGCTAATAAGTCAGAAGCTTCTGCTTTACCAAGGATGTCCAAGGTTGAATTACCTGTTGTGGAGCCTCCATCTGATACGAAGAGAGTAGTTGATAAAATAGTCGAGTTTATCCTGAGAAATGGGAAAGAATTTGAGGCAGTTCTGGTTGAACAGGATCGTAAACATGGGAGATTTCCTTTTCTTCTGCAATCAAACTTGTATTATCCTTACTATCTAAAAACTCTTCATAAAGCTGAAGAAGTGAGTTTCTCTGAGATCTTCTATTGTACTGAAGTAACTTTGGTCCTCTTTTTCATGATTTTGTGCTCAATTTATTTATTGAATCTTCATTGGGCATGAACAGTAGAAAAGGAGTATGCTGTGGATATGTAATGCCATAGAGAATTGTGTTAGCCTTTGAAAATACCTGATCTTGAAATTGCTTAGTACTTTGTTATGCTCTCCACATTCTATGAAATGTAATGTGCCGTGATTAGAGGGGCATGTTTAGTTATCCCATTTTGATTTGTTTTTGTCCATTGCGATTTTTTATAATCTTTTGTAATACTTTATGATTGGGGACTTTTCAATGAACCACAGATGTTATCAATTCTAAGAGTAAAGTAAACATTGCTACATTTCAAGATCTTAAATCTCCAATTTTCTTCAATGGTCTGTCCCAACTATCACTGTAGTATTCTGTGTCTAAAACCGAAGGGATGGTTAATTTCAATGGTTATACTCAAATGGATTCTTAATGGTATACTTACTCAAAAGGATTTTTAAGGGTAAACTTGATGAAAACTTATGAATTCATGTTAGACATATTCTGGCGACATATTGTGGTCTTTTCGAGTTGCATTTATTTGATTTTATTAATTATTTGTTAAAGCTTGAGTTTGGTTGTGTTTTGGAGTCAATAGGATGAGCATAAAGGAATCTCTTAATTCATGAATTAAAAATACCATTCTATATTTTATTTCCATTACCATCTATTGCTGATAGTTATGTTATCCCCTTTGTTTACAGTCAAAGTTACCAGGAAAGGGCTTCGCCTGTGAGAAGCGTGATTCAACAGGGCATGGGATGGATAAAAAAAATACTATATCCAAAGAAAGCGCTACACTGTACTTAGAGTCTGATATACCATACGATTCTGACAGGAAAGAGAAGTTTAAGATGGTGTTAGGCAAGTCAAAGAAGGATGCACAGGACGAACCCTCCAAAGCCACTGAGCCAAATAGTGGTGTCACTGTGGATGCAGCTGCAGCTGCTGCTATTCTTCAGGCTGCTACGAGAGGCATTAGGAATCCGGATCTACAAAGTGTGAGGAAGATGTCTGTAATTGGTAACCATCAAGGCCCTAACAGTGAGGGTGGACAGACTTCAAGCCTTGGCAGTTTTTCTTTGTCCTGGCCTCAAAGTTCCATGGAGAAGATGGATCAGATGGAGGAGCCAAGTGTTTCTGTCCCTGTTGCAAAAGTTATCACAAAATCATCTGCTGTTGAGGCTGCAAGTGAGGCTGGCTTTTCTGAAGCAAGCTTGTCCAGAGAGCAGAAGTTGAAGGCTGAGAGATTGAAGCGGGCAAAGATGTTTACTGCCATGATAAAAAATAAAGCTGTGCCGCTAAAAGCTGAATTGCATTGCCAATCTGTGGAACCGACTGAGTCTGGGTTTTCTGAGTCAGGTGCTGAGATTATAAATCTGATGGTCAAAGAAAGAGAAGGTAGTTCAGTTCCGTTTGATGTTGATACTTCTGATGGAAATGAGAAATCTGAAAAGAAAGATTTTGCTGATGATACTGAACGACGATCAAAGAGGAAATATCGTTCAAGATCTACAAGGAATGAAGAAGAGGAGGAAGAGGAAGAGGAAGAAGAAGAAGAAAAGAATTACAAGCACTCAAAAAGGAAGCGCCAATCTCATAGATCTTCACATCATGGCAGGGACAGAAAAAGGCATTCATCTTCCAAGGACAGATATTCTCGACATCACCATAAGTGCGATAGTGCTGCTGACAATGAGCATCAGCACTCCCACCGTTGGCACAAGTATGATAGCTCCTCTGATGACAAGCATCGGCACTACCACTGGCGGCATAAAGATGATAGTTCCTCTGATGATGAGCGTTGGCAGTACCACTGGCGGCATCAGTGTGATAGCTCCTCAGATGATGACCGCAGTCACTCTCAATGTCGGAACAAACAGGATAGATCTTCTGATGACAAGCATCAGCACCGAAGCAGATCTCGTAAGCATAGGAAGAGATGTCGCTCAGAAAGAGAAGTGGAATTGGAGGAAGGGGAGATTAAATCAGATCAATCAAAAGCAAGCGAGGGTGATATTGTTAGTAGGGCAGCTTATGTAGATGTGTCAAAATCTCATCATGGCAGGGAAGCTTCTGTGGGCTTGTCAAAATCATGTCAAGATGGAAGGGCTTCATCTCAACCATCTAATACTGACGAAGTTTCTGATGATTTGAGAGCCAAAATTCGTGCCATGTTGATGGCAACCTTGTAATTAGTAGCTAACTGATTAAATTTCTGGTGTGATAATAGAAATCTATTTCTTTGTCCAAGGAATGTGGTCAATGCATAACTTTTTCATGTTTCTCCTGTTTGTGATGCAAGTTATTTTATTCAGGTTATATTTTGACATTTATTCAGTTGAAGTAAATTTGTTAACTTGCTGGGATACAGGTCGTAAATTCACTGTGTTTTATAGATCTAACTTCTCTACCGTAATATATATCTAGTTAGTTTCAATTGTATTCTCGTGCAGCACAGTGATACATGCGTATACAGGATATGGTAGCAAGTTGAGTGCACCCAGGCTGTATTCCAGAAGATAAATCATACGTCTGTTTGTTTTCAGAATGCTGTCTCTGAAGTTTCCAGCTTGTTTCAGCATCTAGAAGTTTAGGAAGCCTGCAAGTAAAAGACTCGAGTTAGGTGAGGATGATTCTCTGTAGAATGGCGTAAGCGAAAAGCTGAAGTTAGGGGACCTGAATGAATCTTGAATGAAAGGTACGCCTTCTAGTCGCCTCGCAGGCCTACCTTGTATTTTATTAACACCAATTTCTTGGAGTTCAACTTTTGGGCTACTATCTTCCCTACGCCCCAGATATCTAAGGACTAGTAATGCAAGCAGGGTAGAACAGCATCTTTAGATTGTGCTGATTCTAGCATATACTTTCTCCTACCTTAATATAGATTTTTCGTGGTTTTAAGTCAGAATACCTAGCTACCTCAATTTGCCTCTTCTTAGGAATTTAGTTTAGTAGCCATCTGAATTAACGGATAGACCAAGCACACTGAGCACCGAAGGGTTTTCTATTTTCTAGTGTTTAGGCAGGAAATTTGGCTGCATTTGTATGAAAATTAGATCAACAAGTTCTTTTCTCGCACAAGGAATGGACTACAGAAATATATTATTTCTTTTATCATTTGTTTCGTGGATCACTGACTTTTATCTCACAATTAAAAAACTAGTGAAGAAAATTCCAAGGATCCAACCTGCCAAGTAAGGCTATGTATATGCAACATGAGTGGTGGGCATTATGGTTTATACAAGTATACAATACTGTGAGAAAAGGAAAGATGGGGGCAGTGGCGCCATTGCAGGCCTGCTGCTGTTTATCAAGCTGTCAAGGTTTGGCTTTCATTATGTAAGGGAATGGGCTAACAATCAGGAAGAGAATCAATCAGGAATAGAACAAACTTTTAGACTGCCAAAATATCCATAGGAGGCTATAGCTGATAACTTCTAACTATTGTGGGTGACAAAATCCTCCAACTGTGGCCCCCGTCTTCCCCAAAATTAAGGTAGTATGCCATAATTTCTCCCAAGGTAGTGTGAAAATGAAATGAACTTAAGTGTGTGCTATTGTGGTCTTCAACTAGCCATCCTTATTTACCCATATCCCAAGGCATTACGTTTTCCCAAGTCTACTGTCTTTCTTGTTTAAGATTCAACCTAACCATAACCATAACCACAACCAGAACCTCATTTGTCAACATTCTGAGTTGGCAGAAAGACTGCCCCATTGAACTCTAATGTCTCCAGGTTGATTTTTGGAGTGTGAAAACAACAATCATAACCGTCATTCGCATATTATAGAAAGAAAACATAGTGTTATAATATGAAATTCCTACAAGTCTTCTCACATATTGTTACAGGACACATGACAAACATTGATTTTAGTAAATTTGGAGAGAGCAACATGATCCAACATGACTTTTTAATTGACTTCACATTAGCTAGTTTTGTCTCATGTGATTTTCTTATCTTACAGTTTCTTCTTTGTTTGTATTATTGATAAAATTCAATTTGGTTTAAACTTCATTCTTTGACAATTTTCGTATTTACTAGTAGATGGGTTAAGTCACGTTCAAAATTAGGGCACAAATTTAACGATTTTAAAAAGAATATAAATGCATTTTCAATAAAAATTTTAAACTTTTAATTTCACACTAATTACAATATATATATATATATAAAGGAGAAGAACAAGAAGTCATTACCAGTTATATTCCACCGAGCCATGCTTGCTGATGCTTGCATAACAATGGCATGGGCATGCACGCGGCACGCGTCATGCAATTCGCTGCCTGACTGCCTGCGTTCATGCCCATTCTAACCCTAACCACATTTCTATATTCTACTAATTAACCTAACAATTTCATTGCCTGCTGTTACATATAAATAAAAGTATTAGTTTTCACGAGTGTAATATTCTTCTGAAATTACGGCATTAGAGTTGGGCTTTGATTAAATTTTAGTTACTTAGATTACGTGTTGTTGACAAAGACTTCCACAATTCCACGCAATCTTTCTATTCTCTAACAGGCACAGTATAGACAAGAGAATTAGAGATAGCCCAAGTTTTGACTTTCATGCTTATCGGCCGCAGCCAAGCCTAATACACATGTTCATATTATTTTAGTACATTTAATTATTGATCACATGCATTAATTAAGTTGTGATTTTTTCAAATTGATCAAGCTTAATTTGAATAAATAAATCAATAACTTATTTAAGAAAATAGTAAAGAAAGTTGAAGTGGTGTACTCATATCTAAAAATATCAAAGTTTTATAAAAAATAAATTGACCGTAAACTAATTTCACGTCTTATATTAAACAAAATATTGAATCGATCTTAAGTTTATAACAATAAATAGGCAACATCTTGTTAAAAAAAAAAATGTGAAAAATCGGAAGAAAGATAAATCAAGGATCAAGGGTTTTCTTGACTTACTAACAATGCTATTAATTGGATAAGCTAATATTGTTAACTTGCGTGGCAAAGAAAGTTATAGATACCCTTTATTTATTCATGTTTATAATAAGATAATTTTTACACTAATACTCAAAGAGATTAATTTTTCATATTAGACCAAAATTATAGGAATCGCGTTTCATTTTCATTTTGTTTCTCTAATTATGCCGGTATGATCTAAAACGTCAACGTTCAAACTATGCGTGGGTCCCGAATATAATCGCCAGAGAAGACAACCGTGGCCGTCTATGTCATTGACTTTTCTCCTTCTCCGTCTCCTTTGGGCTGCAACCAACCGATCGGGACTGTTCGTTCGTGGAACCAGTCAAACTTCACACAACTCCCTTTCAGTTTTCTCATAAAAAAAACAAAAAAACGATTCACTTCGGTTAAATAATTTTTATTATATTAATTATATTAATATAATAAAATTATTTAATTATTATAATAAAAAAATATTTTTATTAATAAATAAAAATATTAAAAATTTTGTTATTTAATAAGTATAATTATAAATAAATAATATTAATTTTATTATTACCATAAAATTATTCTTTTAAAATTTTATCCGTTAATCGCATTTTATTGGATTACTTGGGATTGTGTTTGGACAAACGATTAATATCTTAAACTTGTTGCCTTTCTTCCTTTCTCTCTCCTGTCGACAACAACTGTAGGATAGTCTCTCACTCTCTCTCTCCTATGACTCTATAGACATCTGTCTTCTTGACGCACCGGCTTACGTCACGCAATCACAATTTCACATGTCCGTTCGTTCGTTCGTTCGTTCGTTCATTCATGCACAGAGATAGAAGACTAAGATTCTGGTCTTGGTCCAAACCCTTTTTATTGCCGACTCCTTTGCTTATTAAGACTTGAGGCTCTTCTCTCTCATTTCTAAATCCCATTATCTTCTTCTATTTTTCTTCCTTCCTTTTGTCTCCAATTCATTTTATATATATATATATGGACGGATCGGTAGGACTCTCTGTTACTACTGATGACCATCATTCGAGCTCCGGTTTATTCCATCCAATAATGTTCGGTACAAAGCCGGAGAATACTATTACTGAGTGTATGCAAGATACCATGACCCGGGATCATAGTGGTCGTCGGATTCTGATCAACGGTGGAGATGAACGTGTTTATCTGCAGCAGATTAACATATCTGAGAGAAGAGCGATCAATGAGATGAATTTCTTTCCTGATGATTGTAAACTTGAATTAACTTCTGCAGATAATCAAGAAACGTTAAGGGTTGATGTCAAGAAAGAGAGTGCTAGTGTTCTTGATGGGGATGAAAGAGGAATCAAACTCCATATAAACGTAGGCTTAATTATAAGCAGATGAATTCTTGTCTTTTATTTAGATTCTGGGGTTTAATTTATTCTTTTTTTTTTTTTTTTTCATTTCAGACTGGTTTAAATCTTTCAACTACTTACACCAGCAGTGAGAAATCCGTTATCATGAATGGAACATCAAAGAATATTGAGTGTAAGGCACAAGAAAATGAGGTAAAAGCGATCTCGATCCACTCTGATAACTATTTTCAGCCATCCTTTCCAGTTTAGATTTGTAAGTAATTAAGAATAACGGCGATTCTGATGGTGCAGTTTGCAGTTCTCCAGGCTGACCTGAACAAGATGAACGTAGAAAATCAACGGTTAAAGGGACTTCTTAATCAGGTTGACAATGACTATCGCGCATTACAGATGCATCTTTTAGCACTTATGCAACGGCAACAGATTCGGAGACCTGGAAGTACACCAGGCCATGAGGTAATTTTGGCGTAATTACACCATTAACAACGCATATAATTTCAAAAGAGTTTATATTTCTAAAATATGTTTTTCTATAACAATTATCGGTCATAGATACAACATTTATGTGGGGTTTTTTCCAGACGACGAATGGTAGAAAAGTTGCTGTTGCAAGACAATTTATGGATCTGGATCAAGTTGCAATGGATGAACAAGATGATCAACTTGCACATTCTTCTTCGGAGGACACTAGATCCGGAGAATTCTCGATAGTTGAGTCAATGGAAACGCAAAAGATCAATGGCAATAGTAATAATGAAATTGTTGCACTGGATTCGGACAAGAGGAATAATAATATTAGCGAAAGAACATATCAGAGAGAAGGAAGCCAAGATCAACGAGCAGCACAGCCAGCTGATTGGTGTCCAAACAAAGTTCCGAGGTTCAATTCTCCAAGGGATATTGAAAATGCTCCCCGGACTATGTCCCTGATCAGAAAAGCCCGAGTTTCAGTCCGAGCACGATCGGAAGGGTCCATGGTATGTTCATATTTAATCAAGTTTCAAGAATTTCATTATTGCAAGCAATTTTGAGAGTTTTCATATACGATAATTTCTAGTAATTAATAACATATAACAAAAAAGAGAAAAGAATAGTAAAAGCAGACATAGACGCACGAGCTCACAAGTTTTGAGATGGTGCTACCGCCTGCTTTTGTTGAAGTACAAGTTAAAAAATTCAGTCAGAAGAGAAGTGTCAACTTATTAGGTGCCGTATATAATTCTGCTGAGCCTACATGAATCCTTGAATGGTTTCTTGCCTAGAAGTACTTGCTCCATAGCAAATTTCGTTATTACCCTAGTTAATGAAAACCTAAAACTAATGTTAGTTTTCAGTCTTTGATCACTGTTAATTAATAATTTACAGATCTCCGATGGTTGTCAATGGAGAAAGTATGGGCAGAAAATGGCTAAAGGAAACCCTTTCCCTCGAGCTTACTATCGTTGTACAATGGCATCTGGTTGTCCCGTCCGCAAACGGGTAAATATACTAGGTTCTTCTCTTCTTCATTATTTGATCAAAGAGCTTCCTCTTGCTCTTGTTCATTGAGTTCTATTTTTATTAGGCTCAAAGATGTTCGTTAGACCGATCAATACTTGTAACTACATATGAAGGCAATCACAACCATCCGCTTCCTCCGGCTGCCATGGCAATGGCATCAACCACTTCAGCTGCAGCGTCGATGCTGGTTTCCGGATCAATGCCAAGCGCAGATGGGATAATGAGCACAAATAGTAAATCTTCGCTCCTTTTCTCATCTAGCTTGGCATCACTTTCTGCTTCAGCTCCATTTCCTACTATTACATTAGACCTTACCCACAATCCAAATCTCTCTCCGTTTCAAAGACCACTGGGTCAATTCCATTTCCCTTCTCCGAATGATTTGCAGCAGAATTTTGTGACCATGCCGCATGCTCTTGGTCATGCTCTTACTAATAATCAACCAAGTTTTGCGGGACTTCTAAACTCTATGGGATTGCAGCATCCTCAATCTGCTCAAAATCAGATGCAGGCAACGTCGGCGAGTGACACAACCACTGCAGCAACAGCAGCGGCGATTACAGCGGATCCAAGCTTCACTACAGCTCTAGTGACCACCATCACCTCCATTATTGGTAATGTTCCTCAGAACCAAAACGTTAACAACAACATTACTTCTAGAAACAGCATAGACAAGATCGAACACACGAAGAACAGCTTGTAGGAATATAGTGCGAGTGCAACGTCACCATTTTTCTTTTTCTTTAGAAAAATTTCAAGGGTGAGACATGGGCAAAATTAAAGTTTCATACAAGGTGACCAAACGAGTTTTCTATGTTCTCCCTTTTATTATTAATATTATACAAATCACAAATTGGATCTATTCTAACTGTTGATTAAATAAATGCAATAATTAAGCTGTGATCATCGTTTATTCTTGGAATGACATTGGCGTTAGCTTATATCTTATCCTGTTGTCCATGGTTGATCCTATTGTGCATGATTTTTGATCAAGCCATGACCACTCGGTTATATCATTGGTGCACTAGGTCGAGCGCAGTTAAGACACCTCTTTCGAAAAATTACAGCACAGTTTCTTCTAACCCAACTCCAATATGAATCGTTTATTCTTTTTGGAGAACTCCAAAACTGCATTTTCAACAAAGGATTTATATGATAACCCTCATCCAAAGAACAGCTAGCAGTGTTCTAATTCTATAGAAATCCAAAGAGCCAGCGCTGGCCAAGATTTCTTAGTTAATATTAATGTTTGATGGCTGAAATATCGACAATGGCAGATTATTCTGCTCGTGAATTTGACTCACTGCCGGCGAAATCTGGCAAGATAGCTAGCCTACAAACACAGCGGCCGGCCTAGCTATGTGAATACAATTCTAGAGCTAGATGATCTGGCAATTAAGGGAAAAAAAAAATTAAAAAAGAAGGTGATTTTCTCCGAAGCTGTCCTAGTCTAATAATCTAATTCGCAGTTAAGTTGTTTAAGGTTTGCTTAAAGCTGAGTTCTTTTACGCACAGATTTGGGCCCGGCTACGTTAATTAGCCATTAGTGTAACTCATGAATATGGCATGCATTGTTTGAAATTGAGTTCATTTATTTACAGGGTTACCAATAATTGTGAATAGTGACTTCTCCAGAATGGTTAACAGTTATTAAGATTGGGCATCTTCGACTAAGCGAGCTTAGCTTGACTAGGATTTATACTTTCTAAAGTTTGTGTGGATGGTAAGTTATCCTTTTTCTTAATAATAAGCAAGTAGGAATACAGTTAGGTGGCAATTTTTTATAATGCCCATTAAATCAACATAAATCTCAGTACATAAGATAATAGATTGAAATAAAATAAAACCATCATTAAATAAGTAAGATGACGAGATGTTATTGACAATCATATCATGTTTTAATTTTAAATTTTTAATATGTAAATTCGTTTATAATACGATCAACTAATTAAATTATTTAAAATTTTTTATTTTTTTATAATATAAAAATAAATATTTTTAATTTTTTTTTATACATATAATGTGTGTGTGTATATATATATTGTCATTAAAATGTGTAACAAGTATCCAACATATTAAAGATTCAAATAAACATACCTATATATGCATGTGAATATTAACACCAAAATTTTGAGTTAACACAAAGTATATGTTAGCCCAAATCAAATAGGCCTTAGATGATGTTCGTATGTGTGAAGTCCAAATAGGATGGAATTCACGCTATAACTCCGATTATTTTATATGTCATAACTAGATTTAGTAATTGGGTTTTCGTTCGAAATTATGAAAATAGAATTTACATAAGTTTATAAATCGAATCATATTGTTTATGAGTTAGATCAGATTTTGTGTAAAACAGAAGTAATTTAGTATAGTTTATAAAACTTTATTCATATAAACCTGTGTCATAAATTAACTCTCGAATTTACGTTAATCTTTTTAAAATTTTTAAAAAAATTTAATTGATATTATATGTGTTAAATTGATTTAAAATAAAAAAATTAAAATTATTTAATATAAAAATGAGTCAAAGGAATTAAATTATTTAATATTTATTTATAAAATATAATTTTATAATAAAAATATATTTTAAATATAATAAACAAGTTTGAACTAATCTCGACCCGCGATTGGCGTAAGTTGGGCCTAGGCTTGACCATGACAGGCCTTTATCTCCTGATACAGTGGACTATTGAACCAGCCCAAACCTTCATTGTTCATGGGTTAGACCAAGCCCAATTCGGTTTGACCCTCTTACGATCTGCAGTAATAATCTCCCTTATCCAGGAGCCTGAACGACATAATCAACGGTAAAGAGATAAGGATACATGAAACCAAGAAGTCAGTCCTATTATCATACTATAATCGGTCGGGCAACAACATCAACTCTGGTAGTCTCCGAACCACGAAATCGATACCTCCACAAAATGTCACTCTTACCTACTTAAAAAGACAATATACCATCACGTACACGTGTACGATCGTCGTTTTCTGGAGTAGCCGCTAAAAACAACACACTCATCATCTGACGAACGGAGCTGCAGAGATTTTCTTTAAATATCTAATCCTCTCATTTTCCTCTACTCCCAGCTTTTCTCGGTATCGATTCGATCATCAACAGAGAGTATGAGTAACTTTTGTTTATTTATGTAATGTGCTCTCTTTAGTTTCTGATTATGATTTTCCGTACTAATTTTTATGACATGATCGGTATACGTTGCAATTATTTCTTTCTCTATGTTTATTTATGTAATTCTGTTTGCTTGCTGAGAAAATAAGACAATCGGAAGTATTAAATAGCTGAGAAAACTGAGTACTGTTTTTATTGAGTGCGTTTTGATCTTTTTAACTTTAGTTTCTGATTATTGAATGTGTATTGAGCGAATAATTTGTTTTTTTTTAATTTTAATTTTAATTTTATGGAGTTCAAAATTTTCTGGCAACCAAAATTACGGAAAAGTTAGCTGTTTAACTTTGATTTTCATATTTATTATTTTTGTATTTACATAATCTTGGTTTTCTTGGCAACCAAACGGACGGAAAGGAAAATTTTGTTATATTTAGACACTGCTAGTTTGTTATATACAAATTTTCTCTTATTTTATCACAACAGTTCATATATTATTTTATATTAAACTTTTCCTCTATTCCCTGATTTCTTGGCGATCTAATATTACTCACTCGAGTGTTTCATTTCACTAATTGAAAATATTGATGGTAGATAACGAGAAATCTTAGGTCAGATGTATGCAAGTGATTGAGCACATTAACACGTGTAGCTTAAGTTTGACATTTTGATCACTGCTCAAGTAGATTACATTTGGCATTTTGGCTTATTTGCAAGAGTTTGGGAGTTTAACACATGTTATTTTAGCACCTCAATGTTTTGATATCGATTGGGTTTGATTGTTATCGACTATGTTTACAATAAAATGTGCAGTTATTGGGTATTGTTGAAATTACTTGCAAGAACTTAATATTTGCCTCAACTATTTCTGTGTCAATCATTAAGTGTGATTGATCTCAATTACCCAAGATGGAATATGTAGTTCGCAGTGTAGGGATAATACATGGTTTGTAATGTTTTATGTTGACATAAATGCTGTTATTTATTTACTTTTGAACCATTTTTTAGAAATTAGCTGGTATTTTGTAGCACACAAATTAAAAATAGAGTTTGTAGTAGATAGCTCGAGTATGTATTTTTTCTGTTTGTGTACAATGATATTCTTCTGTCCAAATTAGTTTTCTACCTCGTGCCTTATTTATAACCAAGTATCCACGAGTTCATGACTTCTGCACAGGAAATGGATTCTGTCAGTTTATGATAATTAAACTTATTTCAGAAGCCATGTGGGGGACATGAAATTCAAAGCATTGAATGTGTATTTTTTAGATTAATTTTCTGTTTTATGCTGGCGATATATAGAGCTCTGTGTTTCATCTTGTGCTTCATGTATATTCTCTCTCTTTTTTTTTATGATTGATTTTGCAATGACTTTGTTTATTAGTGCTTGACGTGACACTGACAGTGTCATCATTTGACCAAGTGAAATTGATAGTGTTAATGGCATTGGTCCATTGACCCTGTGCAATGCATCAGCTGTGTTTACTTATGTCTGCATTGTTACTGCTGTAACATGGTTGATTTAAGACTTATTGTATCTCACTTGCAGACCATCATAACTGAAGTCAACCATGCTATTGGAGCCACTGGAGTTGTAAGTCAAGAGTGCAAGGCTGTAGTTTCTCAGTATGGAGAAACCATAATTGAGATGCTTTTAGCTAAGGTATCTGCCAAGTTGCTAGCATGCCATTAGAGAAGTGGTTGATAATAAAGCAGGATTTTCTTCTTAAGGTTTTTGCTAATAATTGATATGTTTTGGCAGAATGAGCCTAAAAGAATTTGCTCACAGATTGGTTTGTGCACATTTGATGGGACTCAAGGTGTAAGGTAAGACTCAAACCTGTTTCTTGTTATTGCATATTTTCAATGACATATGCTTTTACTACTGATCAGACAATCTTGCCACCTTTATATAATCATGTAATTATGTTTGGGTATCAATTTATAATTAGTATACGTTACTTCATAAATTGTTTTTTTTTTTTTTTATTGTGGTTTGATCAGTATGGGCATTGAGAGTGTTGTTGATGAGAATACTCAAAGATCATCTGGTGGATTCCATGATGCAATGTGCTCTACTTGTGAGATGACAGTTGTGTGGATGCAGAACCAGTTGAGGCAGAACCAAACACAAGAGAGCATACTTAACTATGTCAATGAGGTGAAATAATGCTTCTATTCAGTATATATCTGTAAGTTTCACTTTGTGCTTGCTGAAAATTTCATCAATGAATGCAGCTCTGTGATCGGTTGCCGAGTCCAATGGGAGAATCAGCAGTTGATTGTAGCAGTTTGTCTTCCATGCCAAATGTTTCCTTTACAATTGGTGGAAAGACGTTTGATCTTACTCCTGAGCAGGTATGATAAAACAATTTAGATTTGTTTAAAACACTTTATCTTTTCACTTAAGCTTGATTTTAGATCCATGTTATCCAGTTGCTCTAGGAGGCTTTGTTGCTGGCTTTTATTGTAGTGGGTATTAGAATTCAATTTAAATAGTTTCAGCTACTGCATTTATGCAATGCTGCAAGACATTAAATTCTAGAAGGGGGAAAAATACTGCTCAGCCTTTCAAGCAATGAACTGGCTAACTATAAAATAGGGGTTGAGTAGCTGGGCTTTCTGGACATTCAAAACCAGTGTTCAATAAGTGGTTATATTCTCAATGGTTCATTGGATTACGTCTGAATGGGACTTGTGGAAGTGAAATCTGGTGTTTAGGGACCAATTGTATTTTATATATCCGCACCCATATGAGAAATACTGTGGAATAAGTACGTAAAATATAGCAAAATATTTCTATTGATGGGTTTGTTCTTGTGGGTTGCTAGCCTTTTATGCTTGTGATTATATATTTTTTTGTGTGTCATGATAATCCAATTATGAGCATCTCTGTGACTGTCACCACTACGGATGGATTTGAGCAATTATACAAAGCTTGGAGACGTGTACTGAATTTTGAGCATAGTAATATTATCTTGGAATGTTGCATGCTAAGATCGAGTCTTGCTGCTTCCAATTGCCTTTTAACCTCTTTTTGTTTGATGGCAAACAGTATGTTCTCAAAGTGGGTGAAGGAGATGCAGCTCAATGTGTAAGCGGATTCACAGCTCTGGATGTGCCTCCACCACGTGGACCTCTCTGGTATGCCCATCCTCATTTAACATTTTTACCTCTTTATCTATGTTGGTCGTGAATTACCTCTTGCCACTGGTTGTCTGGATACTGAGTTACAAATTCTATTGATTGCTATGCAGGATCTTGGGCGATATTTTTATGGGTCCGTACCATACAGTCTTTGACTATGGCAACATGAGAGTGGGATTTGCCAAAGCCGCGTAAATAAGTTCGTTTTAATCCTGCTTGGCTGACCTTTACATCCTGGAATTTCAGTTGTTTTTAAAACATGTTGAGATTAAACCTTGGATGACTAGTACATGTAAATAACTGTGAATGGTGTACGAGATGTTGAAAAGTAAGCCTAAGATGTCTGAATCTGTTGTCTGTAGTCCATGTCGTGGAATCTTAAATGGATCTGTGATGGTGGTGCGGCTACAATTTCGTTAGATAATTATTAATATCACCCAACAATAATTAGGTAAACTCGGTAAATCAGCAAAAGAAGAGAAAGCTTCTAGAATTAAAGCTGAACAATGGTCAATAATACAAGTATCAGATCGCAGGAAGATATGGTAGGAGAAATGGCGATGATTATTGTGAAAATGTTAGATTGTCGTCGTTAAATTGGCATTTTGGGGAATTAATACCAGCCGTGTCTGTAAGTGGCTACATGTGTGAAAATACCTGTGAGGTGTTTTGTCTATTGTGTCCCTTTTGACTTGAAAAGTTTAGTGCAAGTGGAAAAGGATGTGGTTGCATAGTCAACACAGGAATTGCTTAACCGAAAGTTGTGCTTCACATAAACAAATCATAATGATTTCTTGGTCAGCGCTTGCAGTTGCTTGCTATAATTGCTTTCTTAGAATTTCGAGGTTTTTGGTAGCTTTTGCGCGACTGATTGAATGGCAAGCAGCTTCATAAAACAGTTGACTCAACCACACTGTATACATATAGTATACAAGAATGGGTTACCATTACACGAAATGTATTTACTTCGTAGCTTCTTACAAAAGCATTGCCAAAGAATCCTCAAAGCTTATAAATGCAACTGATACCAAACTTCGGTGGTTGGGGTTCATGCATTTGGAACTTCGAGGGAGAATGAAGAAAACTTGAAATGGTGCCGGATTCAAACAAGATCATGATCCACCTGATGATGGTGGTGCATCGCAATTGTATAGCTGGAAAGTTCTGATAAATAAAAAAAAAAAATGCTTCTTCAGTAGCAGCTTCTGCTAGTGCTGAGAATGACGGCACCGACTTGCTCAAAGTGTCTTTGAGGAAATGATTTGTGAATGGAAGGACCACCCCACAGAATTCAACCAAAGCAATCCGTGAAGTTTACTGTGTCTAAATTTTAAGCTCTAATCCCGCATTACCGCCAATCAGTTCAAGTTAAAGTTGACTTTCAAGCCTGGTTTTATTCAAAATCAAAACATCAGTATGAAGACTGAACTGTAGTGTGCTGGAGGGAATGGATCTCTTCGTGCAAGCCATGTGAATTTCACGCGTTTTCCGTTTGTTATTAATGGAATCCTTCCAATGTTTCAATCAGAAGAAAGCAACAGTCTCTTCCTAGTTTCCCGATACACTCTAAAACCCCAGATTGCTTGAATTGCTTATAACATTACTTTTCGGACAAGCAACCAGAGTTGAAGCTAACTTGCATTCAAAGTAAGCAAAATGAATAGTTCTTGTATGCTTGCATGCAGGTGCATTATGCATAAAAAGCCTGCCAATTTATCATGCTGTTTAATTATTTATTAATTCTGCTAACTTAGACAAGAAGTTAACAGCTTGGCGTTGCATGCTCCGGAAAAAGCGAAACGACGAATTCACACTGTCGTTGTGCTCATGTCATTGCCGCCGCAAAAGACCAAGCAGGGATATTCGTATTTCCTATTTCTCTTGCCGCTAATAATGCAATCTCGGCACGTGCTCACGTGTCGTCATGTGGCTGTCTTTATTTAAAGCCCGAGTTATCAAACCAAATGCCGCCCGCAGGCGGCCGAAGCTGTTAAGACACCCTCCTTTTGCCACGTGTCTCGCTCGAACGCAAAGCCTGAGTAATAACAAAGCCACCAACTTTACAGGAAGGCAACCTCACAATTACTGGAACAAAAAAGGGGATAATATAAAATAAGAACAGAAGAATTTAAATCAGTGTCAAGGTCTCGTACATGTTTATATAGCAGTTTACATTCACAACTTAGTCGTACACTTCATTTCTCTTCCTGTAATCTTTCATCTTTCTTCTTGCGTGCTGCCTCTGATATGGACTGGACAAGAGGACCCGTCATCGGCCGCGGCTCCACTGCCTCGGTATCCTTAGCCGCCTTGAATTCTACAGGCGAGCTCGTGGCTGTCAAGTCCAGGGAGATTTCTCGGTCTGCGTTTTTGCAGAGAGAGCGGTGTTTCTTGTCCAAGATCAGCTGCCCTTATGTAGTTAAGTACTTGGGTTTTAGTGTCACAGATGAAGACAACGAGCCAACGTATAATATTTGCATGGAGTATATGCCCGGCGGCACGCTTTATGATGAAATTCAGAGGCAGGGAGGAAGATTGGATGAGCGGATGATTAGATTATACACATGTCAGATCCTTCAAGGGCTGAATTATCTGCATATGAGTGGAATTGCGCATTGTGACATTAAAAGCCAGAATGTTTTGATAGGCAAAGATGGAGCAAAGCTTGCTGATCTGGGTTGTGCGAAATTTGTGGAAGAAGTTGAAGGTAATTCAGGTTTACCCACTTCAGCTTTTTCCGGTACCCCGTTGTTTATGGCGCCGGAGGTTGCACGCAGAGAAGAACAAGGATTTGCTGCTGATATATGGGCTGTTGGATGCACAATTATTGAAATGGCAACTGGGACTAATCCTTGGCCGGAGCAAAATGATCCTGTATCAGCTCTTTACCGGATAGGATTCTCGAATCAGTCACCGGAGGTTCCGTACTGGTTGTCAGCGAAGGCTAAGGATTTCTTGAGCAAGTGTTTGAGGAGAGATCCAGCGGAGAGATTGAATGCGAAAGAACTGCTTGAACATCCGTTTCTTTGTGAAGTTAAGCCTGATCATATTAAAGATGTTAAGAAATTTATCATGAGTTCTCCGTGCACTGTGTTGGATCATGGCTTGTGGGATTCTCTGGAAGAAACAGAGAGTTTACAAAATCTAACAAACAAAGCTGCTTCTTCCTCTTCTTCAAATTCTCCTGTTAAAAGGATTCAACAATTTATTGGATGTGCTCTGCCATCAGTTTCAAGTGTGCCCAATTGGAGTTGGGATGAAGATTGGATCACAGTAAGAAGCAATGACATTGAGGAAACCGAAAATTGTTCTGATGAGAATGATTTGATCATGGAAAATGAACTATCAGCTGCACCGACATTAGTCTTGGGTTCAATTTTTGAAGAAGAGCTTCATAGTTCAACCTTTACTCAAGATTTGTTATCAGAATTCTCCTTTCAAAGTAGTCGTAACATCAGAAATGTTAGTATCAGGGGAGACAATATTTTACCATGTAATAATGTTACAGATAATTTTGTATCAGAAAATCTCAGTTTTGAGATAGATAATGGAAATTCTTGTTATGTTCAATTTCCTTCACTCTTTCCTTCTCAGAGCAAACATATTTATTTATTTATTGTTTTTTTCAGTACAATCTTTCCGATTTTTCCCATGAAGCACAGTAAATGTCGGCAGAAATTAATTTCTCTGTTCCGACCAATATGATGACTTTGTCCAAAAGTCATCAAATGGATCAATCTCTCGGTTGGGTTCAAACTTATAAGTGTGAACAGAGGAGACTTTTCTATGACAACTTGGGCAAGTCAATGTTGATTTCCTGCAAATCTGTGTGTGAACTAAGACGAAGTCTTTGAAAATATTTTTCCAAGTCTACGCCTGTCCAAAGTGGAATCTGTCTTGGTACTTCTCCGCAAAACTTGAACTGCCTGGTGCTGACTGGCATTTGGTGTTCTAGAAAAAAAGTCATTCTAAATCAGTTAATCTTGTAGATCAACAGATTTCCATTACGCATTCCCGAGAATTGAAATTTACGAGCCCAAGATCAAGAAGTTATCTGCTCTTTCTCGCATTAAGGCGTACCCAGTGAACGGCGTTAATTTAATTCCACCTTCTTTGATTACTCCCTTGATGATAAGTTAAGCGAATAAATTTAAACTAAATGTTGAAGATTTCTTCAGGTTTTCGGAGCAAGAAAGCCATACCCACTACCTAGTATAGTTCTTCAAGTTTAAGGCCTTAGAAAACTGAGGGTGGGCTAAATACAGTCTTTCTTTCGAAGGCAAACAAACTTCTTGCTCTATTTACACCAGTCGTTTTCCAACTAGGCAGGAAAAGAGGGGTTGGAGGAGGAAGACTGGAAGCATTTGTTATTGTTTTTTCTGATATAGTGGGGTATTATTTTTATTGAAGTCAAGCAAATTGGCTATTTAACAAGTCAACTAAATATACTTTCCCCATTGGTGGTCACTGTGCGTGAACAATTTGTAGATATGCAAGTGGGGGGGTCAACGATGTTTTCATTATCCTTTCTTTCTGATTTCTTTGATTGGTAGTTGAATTAAGATCCAGTATAAGTCTTCTACAATTGGAGGATTACGGTCAATAAGGAGATAAAATGCACCTGGAATCAGTTTGCTAATCTATGCCACCTTGACCATCTTTCTGTTTTTGCTGATAATGATTTGATTTCACAGGATATTCGCAAGTCATCAACTTGGGTAAACACGATGATGTAACCCCCTTTGACGACGAAATTAATTTGGAAATACCAAATTGAGCCTTGTGTTTGATAGCTTAAGATTACAAGTGGAAATACGCATAGCATATTCTGGGTTACGAACAACTTGTTTATTACCATTGACTTACCTTAGATGACTAGATACCTGGTTTTCATAATTTAGAAGCCATAAGGGTTGTTTGCTCTTTCTCTTTAATTTTCTCAGTTGTCTGCTTTCTTGCCATTATGTTCTGAATTTCTTAGATGTGGGCTTCTGGTTTAATCTCAAATGGCCGATTCTGTGAATTTCACCTGATTGTTTTTTACAACCATGCAACGCACAAGCTATATCTGGCTGTAGAATGCCAAGTATGCGAAACAAAATCGTTGGGCCAAATATAATTCAACTGTTAAAATTCATAAGCAGAGATAAAGTAATCACAGATTTGGAAGGGAATGAGGAACATATGATTGAGATATCCAGCACAATATTACTGAGCTACGGAAATCGGCACCCTGCAGTACATTCTTCTCATTTTTTCTTGTTATTGTAATATATAGCATAACAGCAGTCAATTTCGTTATACAGTTAAACTATGCTATAAAATCTTGAGTTCTTTAGAGGAGAGATCATGAAACCTTTGCAATCTTCTCTTTCTTCTATAGTCGGATTCTGGCTGTTTTGCTTCAGTTGTCTCTTACGTTCCCCTCGTCTTTGGATCATTATACTTGTTTAAGTTCATTGCTCCTTCCAATCTCTTCCTCGTTGTATGGAGCTCTTTGATGTAGTAATGTAGTCTATCTGTCATCATTGCGAGAAAGAGGGAAAACCCTGCAAAGTATCCTCAACTATGAGTTTCGCATCCTCATTATAATGCCCCAATCAGTACCAAGTTACCATTGAAAAATGTAAACAAATATAACTACACATGCATAAGTAGTACAACAAAAGATTACTTCAGAAAATAACCCAGCATGAAAAGCTCCTAGAACATGAAGATACCCATTAGAGATGCTTGAAGAAGAAGCTGTGACATGAGGACTTCGTCTGTCGGATTGATCATGCTGCTTTCCCTTGAACGTCCCTGAATTTCCAGAGCACCATATACGGTAGAGATCAAGACAACTGATACAGTTGCTCCAACAGTCTTGGCAACTAATAGCCCTCTTCCCTGCTTCAGTTTATCCAACAACAAGATCACCAATTTCCTTAGAGGGTTTCTGAACAAAAGGGTCAGAATCAAAGCCATTTCTGACAGTACAACTATAAACAAAAGATAAATCATCTCCACAGAGCTGTCAGAAAATTTTCAACTTGGGTTTTGGAGAAATGACAACGAGCAAGTTATTGTTCTTGTTACAACTAATAATACTTGCCTCCAAACTTACAACTGCTTTTCTAAACCGACAGTCCAATCAAATGAATTATACTTGGCATGGTTCAAGAGGAAGAGAATTTCTTTACCGTAAGGAATCACTTGGACAGAACAGTTTGGTTAAAGAATCCTATATCCTGTAATAATTATCAGTAATTTTTTTAATACGTCATAAAGTATTATAAAAGATAACTTTCGTTTGCGACCTTGATAATTTTTACGAAGCAACTGAAACCAAAAACAGATTCAAAGAAACCTGTAGAAAATGTTCAATCTACATGTTTCCTCTTAAAGAAGCGATGTGAGTTTCTCAAGTAAAAGCAATATGGCAAATAGCAAATGCCAAGGGTATCTCAGTTTCTGTTGAACTCGGTCTTATTAAGGAGTAAAGGATTAAGGAATGCATTGCATCCCTTTTATATATGTTCATGGTCCGTTAGTCTTCCTGAGAGAGTTCCGAAATTTTAGTTTTGATTTTATCAAACAGTTATAAATATTATTGTCAGTTTACTTTCTAGCAGAGTTTTCAATGTTCTTTCAAAATGAACAGAGTGTATTATAGCTATCCCACTCTAGCCAGCCCCTTGCCAACAAAACGTAGAAGGATTGTACGTTATGGCTGAAATACAATGCAATGTTTAAATGGCATTAAATGATTGATAGCCCTTCCAGGAATCTTAATAATAATAGATACAAACATTACATGGATAAGGAGAACCAAAAAACAAGAAATAGTATAAACCTCTCACAATGTACTTCAACTCAAAATTTCCCAATATGTATCTGCGAGTTTGAAAGTTGTTAAAACCCTTCAAGAACATAAATTCTATCTTTAGTTGAGCATTTCTTGTTCTACGATTATTCATGCTCAAGACATCCAGTTCAACCAATTGAAAAACTCCTGTATTCCTCATCGAACCCACAAGTACTATGAAGAACAAGTAACTCTTTATGTATGAACATCACAGCCTCCTCCCTTATCTACCTTAAGTAAAGAAGACTAGAACAAAAAGAACGAAAAACAGAACTATCAAAAACAATATCATCATAATCTGACCCTTGGCACCAGCCTTCTTCATGACCATAGCCACTTTTTTCTGCAAGGGAAAACAAAGGCCATATTAACCTTTTACTGTATCACCAGTATGACCACTTCATTATTTTAAATAAAAGGAAATTTACATCAGGATAAGTTATTGATTGAACTTAGAGACCAAGTCTTGAATTCTACATCCTCTGCAAAAGTATATGACAAATCTACAAGATGAAAATCACCTGAACAAAATCAAGACGATTTGATGTACTGTCCATTTCCATATCCAGTTCATCAATAATCTTCTCCTGAGGCACCCAAAGATTTAATTTTGGCATTAGAATAGGTCACACTGATCCTCAAGTAAGTTGGACGAAAACAGATAATACAAAGTTGTTGTAGTAATTGTATGAGAGCAAGTCATGCACCAAAATGCTTAAGAAAATACACTCGTGCACAGACTGATGCTTTTCTGCCAGTTTTTATCAAATGGACTGTGGTCAAGGGCAAAGACACAATACAAGGAACATCAACCCATAAATCCCAACCTGTGCAAGGAGTTCATCATGTATAGTAAGCCCAACACCTCCAATTCTCTGCACACTTAAACTAAGCTCATCCAACTCATCATCTTGTTGCCTACAACCACCGATTAGCCAGCAATCAGTAAGAAATTGAACACAGCTCAATGTAGCAAACAAAGAAACATGTAGAGATCAATTAAAGTGCCATTGCACTGAGACAAACTTATATAAGAACAAGTAAAAGAAACTCAAAGGGAAAAGATAAAAGAGACTCTACTTTATCAGAAGCATCTGTCTATCAGATTCTGATTGGATAAAATCATCATTATCTTGGGCGGCAGGGTACTGGTTTGATGTATCAATTTGATTTGAATTTGGAAGCCTCATTAATTCCCGGCGCATGCCGCTTGCACTGTTAGTTCCAATACCGTTTGCCTCCCTTCCAGTTATTACAGCCTTCTTTACATTGCCAACCTAATAAAGTACAGCAATCCTTTAGGATCGATGACTGAAAAATTAAAACTCAGTATTCACCATGTGGCATACTGTTCATATTTATATTAAAATTGAAAGTAACCATGTTAGCAAACAAAATTTTAACACCATCCTGGCAGTTAAAAATTACTTGACATAATTTTATCCCCATCAGAAACCTTATGTCAAATTCATCCTTCCAGAAGATACCTGTATACGAGCAGTGCTAGTCCATCTCTTTCGCTTTTCAAGTTCCACTTCGTTAATACCATACCAAGACGGATCTTTGCTCGCTACGCCAATTGCTTTGTCCAATTCATCCACCTTCCTATCAAGAAAGAAGGATTTCAGAAGTTGCAAATTGGAATCAAGTAGTTTAATTCAATTCATGAATTTGTGCAAAACTTCAGGCTAATTATCTTGGTACAAAATAATATCCTTCATTATCAATCAACTTCCAATTGTCTTGGTACATAAGTTGCATCATAAAATACATGCGACAACTATGATGAAAGATTGGCATGCATGCGCATCTAACCTTTGTTGCACTGTTCAAGTTTGACCCAATAAAAAAATAAAAAATTGCTTCAACTACATTTGTTAATAAAGCTTCAGCCTGACTGAGACTCATTTAATAGCTGATCTTAAATTGAAACACCATGGAGTTTAATTCAAAAGCTTAATAAACAGAATTGAGGTACATTGGTTATACTAACATATTATAAGTAATTTGTACATCATGTGTGTTTCGGAAAATATAACAATTTTCTAACAGTGACAAGAGTTCAAGCTTGAACTGTCTCCATATCTTATTAAGCTTATTCAAGCCACGATTGAACTTTACAAACCATTTCTAAAACAAGCTTGGGCCAAGCTTAATAAGAAAACCATTTCATTCGGTACACATCCAACCGACCACTAGATATCTAAGATCAAATTTGGACAAGGAAAAATGAACTAAAAAATTTTGGTTACCTGCCACTCAATGCTGTCGCAACCCGCAAGTAGCTCCTTCGTCAGATGCGCCTGCTCTCCAGTACCAGGAGAAGTATTCTCCCAGTGATGGAAAGTAGACTGCAACTTGTCAATCTGACCGAAAAAGAAAAAACACAAATAAGAAATCATCCGATAAAGTATACCAATCAGTTCGAAAATGAAGTATCATGTAACCCTAAACCCAACATCGGGGAGAGCTAATAACTGATTAAATAAGATAAATCACATCTTAAAAAGAAAAATTACTGAAATTAAAGGAGATCAATCATAACTTTCTAAATTAACAGAACATAAATATAATACCACATATTTTTTTTAAAAAAAAAAGGCTAACATACAGATTCTTGAATCTCCTCTTTGACGATATAAAATGGATCTTGAGCGGAAGACATGATTTAATCCTACACAAAAATGAACTGCAATCAGCAATCGGCTGCAATAAATCAAAATAAAAAGCCAAAAAAACAATTTTGTAAAGACAAAATAAGAGTTTTCACCAGTGACACGAAGAGGAGATGACGATGACGTGATCGTTTGTATCAGTTTCTCTGGAGATCGATCTCTCTGTAAATCTATGGAAGCAAAGCTGGAAAAGAGAAGAGGAGTATTAAAACGCGAAATGACTATAGTGCCACTATAGTGTTTTAGATTTACGAATGTGGAAAGACTATAGTGTTTGTTTTGCTTACGTGGAATTTGAAATTAATTATATTTTATCAATGTTAAATAAAAATATGACACGTGTTTTTGAAGCAAAATAAAGTCACGCTGAATTTGTACTTGCATATTTGTCTGCTTGTAGAAGTAATGAACAAAACAAATAAATAAATGAAACGCTGCGTTTTAAAGTTGCTCATAACAGCGATGATCGATAGAGCGAAATACAACACGGTGCGGAAGCGGAGCGGAGCTGAAAAATGGCGGCGGCGACAGCATTCGCTTCATCCTCTTCGTCATCACAAATGAGCAAGTCGATCATTATCGTCCCCTTCATCTATTCTTTTCTTTCGTAGTAAGGATTTCTATAGAAACACAACCGGGTGAAATTCAAATCACCCAGAAATCTCTCACTTTGTGCTGCTTTCTCCTCTTCTGATTCTGGTCCTCTTTCATTTTCTCTCTAGTTATAGTCTATGCTTATTTATTCAGTTTAGTTATTTACGTATCTGATAGAGTTTTTGCCGTTGTTGGGTTTTGTTATTTGATGCATGTGCAGTTGTGACTTTGCTTGATTATGGTGCCGGAAATGTACGTAGTGTGCGGAATGCTATTCGTTATCTGGGTTTTGACATTAAAGATGTAAGCTTCTTTTCATCTCGTTGCTTCATTTACCTTTCTTTTTCTTTTGCATAACTTTCTTTTTTGTATCCTTTAAAATGTGTTTAATTTTTTATTCATGTGCACCTTCTGCTCATGTGATGCGGCATTATATGGATTTTTTTGGAATATGGAATGATAAAGTCATACATATGATTTTAGTGTGGAAAAGAGAAAGAGAAATTACTCGAAAGTTCTTTCTTTTTTTCCTTTGTCTTTTAAACTTTTTATTTTTACTTTGTCCTTTTGAAAATTGAAATATAGGTGCAAACTCCAGAAGACATTTTAAATGCGGACTGGCTTATCTTTCCTGGTGTTGGGGCATTTGCTGCGGCCATGGACGTGCTCAACAAGACTGGGTATGTGTTTTATGTAATTAGTAGTTAATTCTTTTATTAAGTGGTATCTTGTTTGATGGTCTTCAACTGGGTTGTTAAAATTAATCTTGTAGGCAGTTGTCGGTGGTAAATGCACTGCAATCACATATAAATACCTCAGTGTAAAATGAAAATATAAAGCACTAAGTATATTGTTGTGGTGTTTGATATCGGAGATCAGGGTTGACCCTATAAAACTTATTGATATGTTTAGGTCTTTTGCAATGTGATTTTGACTCTTTAATTACGTGTTTGATCCGTTAATGTTGAAGGTTTCTGATATTTAATGTTTGCAGGATGGCTAAAGCTCTATGTGAGTATATTGAGAAGGATCGCCCATTTTTAGGCATATGTCTTGGACTTCAACTGCTTTTTGAGTCTAGTGAGGAGAATGGACCAGGTCAACAAGTTAAATTATCATCATAATTGCATTTTATAAATGAAAATGTTGTCATTATTTACTAAATAATAAAGAACATCTCAGCAATAGGGATATGCAAGCACCAAGAACATGAAAATAATCTGTAAAGAACGAAATGTGAACCATAATCTGAGCTAGGCATTCACTCAACATGATCAAATTTAGGCATTAAGTATTTACGTCAATTTTTTTTTTGTTTTTTTTTCTTCTTTGAAGCTAAATCCATGTTGACTTTGAAAAAATAAATAAAGAAGTCCAATGTTATTTATGTCTTGTAGTGAATGGTCTTGGCCTGGTACCGGGTGTAGTTGGACGTTTTGACTTATCAAATGGCTTCAGAATACCACATATTGAATGGAATGCTTTGGAAATCACAAAAGACTATGAACTTTTGGATGATTTTGGAAATCACCACGTTTATTTTGTTCACTCTTACCGTGCCATGCCAGTATGTTTGCCTGCTTTCTCCTGTTCCTTTGATATTTTCCCTTGTTAATGTTTTCCACTATTAAACGCATTGACTATGCCTATTCTAATTTGCAGGCTGTTTGGTGATCCCCTTTCTTTATTTATTCTTCCACAGTCGGATGACAACAAAGAATGGATTTCGTCTACATGCAATTATGGTGACAATTTTATAGCATCTATTAGAAGGGGAAATGTACGTGCAGTTCAATTCCATCCAGAGAAGAGTGGAGGCAAGATATCCTTTGCTCTGAGTGGTTTTGTTTTATTGTTTCCATGTGGCAAAATTTCATAATTTAGATATCAGCTTCCCCTGTAGACGGAGAGATTTGTGGAAAATGGATTGTAGAAGAAAGAAAATTTCTAACTAGTATTTTTGCATTGCAGTTCTCTGCCTTTTTTTTTTTTTCCCAACTCTAGATCCTTGTTGAAAAAGAAACATATGCATGAAGATATTTAGTGGAAAATCCTTAAACCTTGGCTGTTAGTTTATTTGGAAACTAAATCATTTATCTGGAGAGATACTTGCTCATAAAATGTATATGATCTGAATGAAGGGTTTGTTGACATCAATAACATGAAATCAATGTTTCAGATGTTGGTCTTTCTGTATTGAGAAGGTTCCTGCATCCCAAGTCAAATTTGCTAAAGGTCGCCAAATGAAAGGAAGGCCTTGAAACTTGCAAAGAGGGTAATAATTGTTGACTCCATTGTCTCGTTGGAGTCTTTTCTTGTTCTTTTGCAGATTTGCAAATTCGCGAGTATATATCACTTTTGGCTAATGTAACAGTCTTGGTGCTGATTATGACATCTGTAGTACTTTTGTTAATTCTCTCAGGTGATTGCTTGTCTTGATGTGATAGCAAATGATAAAGGAGATCTTGTTGTAACCAAAGGAGACCAGTATGATGTAAGAGAGGATACAAAAGAGAATGAGGTACAAAATAGAACATGCACAGACTGCTGTTTATATGATTTACATAGATATCTCTACTTGATATGTTGACCATGATGGTTGCACCTAAATCAATTTCACAATCATTTGGCTTTGCAACCTAATAAGTCATATCTACGTTTGGGAGTAACAGAGATTTCTATGAACTTATGCAGGTGAGAAACGTTGGCAAGCCAATAGAGCTCGCTGGACAATATTACAAAGATGGCGCTGATGAGGTATGCTATCTTAGTGTAGGACATATTTTGTTGCTTACATTTTATTATAAAGCAATATAATTTATCTGATTTTTATATAGAAGCTCAGAGTTTTTGTTTATTGGATTGATTGACTTTTAGATTAGTTTTTTGAATATCACCAGCTTCCGTAACTTCCCTTTGGGGGATTTGCCAATGTTGCAGGTTTGTGATATGGCAGTTGATAAAGTTTGCTGGCTTTTAATGAGGCACAACTATAATATCTATCATTCTTTGAAATTTTTTTATCTGTCTTGTAATTTTTAGGTATTGAGATTAACTTCAGAGAATGTTTTTGTACCACTGAGGGTTGGAGGTGGGATAAGAGATTTTACAGATGCAAATGGAAGGTATGCTCTAGGGTGTTATGGTCTGGGTCTTTGTTTTATATATTGTTTACTTGTTTGTCTTTCAGTTCCTCAAATGAATTTTCTTTTTGACATTGTACCATTAAATGTATGAGGATACTATATTTGAGCTGCTCTTTTTCCAGGTAGTATTCTAGTTTGGAGGTAGCATCAGAGTATTTCAGATCTGGGGCTGATAAAATTTCCATTGGAAGTGATACTGTTTATGCAGCTGAAGACTATTTAAAAACTGGAGTACACAATACTTTTGGTCATCTATTTTCTTGACATTTCTGGGCTAATGTGATTGTGTATGGTTCATGTTGTCCCTCCTCATTGTTCTACACGTTTTATTTTCAGATGAGGACTGGAAAGAGCAGCTTAGAACAGATATCTAGAGTTTATGGAAATCAGGTGATTCTAATCATTGATATATGCATGCCCTTATCCTTGATTGATTTATTTAACTTGATCCTTGAGTACTTGATTGAAAACTTATTTTGCAGGCAGTGGTTATTAGTATTGATCCTCAAAGAGTGTACCTCAATAGTCCTACAGATGTGGAGTTCAAGGCGGTAAAGGTGACAGATCCAGGTGAAGTAGCAGTTTTTCTTTCTGTTCTCTCTCTCCTGCTTGAATTTGCTATTCAGATGCACAATTGATGTCCATGGAAAGCTTGTGGGTGTCCTTGGGATGGGCAATTTGGGTTGCTATTAATTTTTATGGATTATTATTGTTGTTATTTTTTTTTGTTCTCCTTGTTTCTGTTTCTACCAGAACTTACTCTGAGTTTTAAGCTCCTGTTTTGATTGTTCTTTTTATTTTTTTGTATTAAATCGTGTCTCAAGCAATCTTTTACTTTGAACTCAACTTTAAAAAAAAAATTAGAAAAACCTTGTACCTGTACCCAATAGATGTTATAGGTCAACCAATAGATTTAGGTAGGCTTGATGTGCTCCAGAAACAATCAACTAATGGTATATAGTCCTAGATTCACCATGCCTCTCTTTTGACCTCTTGTTTGATGGTTGGGTTGTCCTCCACATCTGTTCTTAAATATTTACTTTACCAAAATCCTTTCCTCTATCCAAGTTGACCCATCTACATGTTTCTTCAGATGATTTTGGGTACTTATAATTATTTATTGTTGAACATCAGACTTCAAGTAGCAAATTGATTCCGTTACCATGCTTATAGGCAGGAGCTGTTTGATTCTGTTTTGGATGGAAGCAACATCAAACAAGTCTTTTGATTTCTTGGCTTTTCATTTCAGGTCCAAATGGAGAAGAATATGCCTGGTATCAGTGTACGGTAGGCTTTCTTGCTTCATTTTTGCATTCTTATTTGTTCAGACAATATGCTAATTAGAACCCAGAACCTAAGCAGCAGTTGAGTTGATTAGGGACATATAAAATTGATTTGCCATCAGATTGTGCACATAGCTAGAGAGGTAACATAGGAAGGCCTGATGAGGAAAGAGACAAATTTTATATGTTCTCTCTCTCCCAGCTCACTGAAGTGTGATAAGGCAATGCAAATGCTATGATCACCACCTTCTTTCTTTGATTGTAGATTGGGGTTTTAGTTTGATACCCTCTAATTATATTCTTGTTTATCTTAAATGACTTCCTGTCATCTGTTCTTAAGGTTAGTGGTGGGCGAGAAGGTCGACCAATCAGAGCTTATGAGCTTGCAAAAGCAGTTGAAGAGCTTGGAGCAGGAGAGATACTATTGAATTGCATTGATTGTGATGGTATGGATGATTCTTTTCACCCGTAAAAGTTCTACTGTGGATTTTCACTTAGTGTCAAATTGTAATTAAAAGCATGTGTGGCAAATGGTATTAGAAACTTATTGATGACTGATTTATAGCAAGTGCTTAGCTGTTATATGGCAATGGTAGTTTCAATTCAACAAAAATGATTAGTACAACCGGTCCATTTGTATTCAATCATGCAAAAAAGGATAGTCATCAGCACTGTTATGCAATTATCATTCTCTTGTTGTGAAGCTTTCTTCTTTGAAGCTATAAACTGCAATTTGTGGTGCACTAAATTGCTGTCTCCCTTACGTGAGAGACAGCTTATATCTGAAGGCAACACTTCATTTATAATCATGTTTGTTTCATATTCAAACAAACTGCTGCCTTTTTTCCCAGTGGATATAATGCCTTCATGTTGGTTTTTCAGGTCAAGGGAAAGGATTTGATATAGATCTAATAAGGTTGATATCAGATGCTGTGAACATCCCTCTCATTGCAAGTAGTGGCGCAGGTGCTGTTGATTTCTTCTCTGAGGTGTTTGAGAAAACAAATGCATCTGCCGCCCTTGCGGCTGGCATTTTCCATAGGAAGGCGGTAAAACTATACAACTTTATGCAATTAATGATTCATATTTATTTTAGGAGCTATGATGCCCAAATTCTTCATTACAAATTGGTTTTAATAATCTTTGTAACGAAGCTTCCATATTACTGTTATGCTGGATGAATTTCAATGAACTGCTTGGGGTCAATTCTCATTGTAGGTTAGGGTGTTGATTTCCTTATGCTCCTTTTATTAGCTGAGGAATGCTATGCGATCTTCATGTCTAGATTGCTGTCTAAAATCCTCAATTCTTTGGATTGCAGGTGCCCATCCAATCTGTAAAAGAGCGCTTGTACGAAGAAGGCATAGAAGTCAGGATCTAACACCTTCAATTCTGTAGCCTTGTAATTTATTTCAAAGTGATTTCAGTTCATCTGAAATTACTCAAAATACAAGTTATGTATTTCCATAGCAAGTAAAATTACTTGATTTTAACATTTAGTGCCATTTTAATGCAAAGAAATTCAGCAGATTGAAAATTTCCCTACCATGTTCATAAAGTTAAAATCTCAACCGAGCAATTCGTTTACTTTAACTTATTAAGATTTGTATATGAGTTTTTCCACACTAATTTTAATTATTCGATTTCCTACTCCTACAAGCTAAAAAATTACCAAAAATCAGAAGAGCTTGCTTGCAAACTCTCCCTTGGTCTCTCTTTGTGGTGAAGGTAAATGTGAAGCTTTTGCTAGGGTTTTAAGCTCTGATAGACTCCTTCCAAGCTCAAGAGCTACTTTCACCTCAAATATTTCTCCATTTACCCTCTTATCAGCATTTCTTTCCTTCAAAGTGGATTCTATAGTCTCTTCCATCAGCCTAAAAAATCCGGCGGAGTCGCGATACATCTCAAAAACCATACCAACTTGCCCACCATGCTCCAAGGTGTTGACCACAGTTGCCATAGCTCCAAATGTTACACCAAATATTGCAGCCAGTGAACCGCAGAAATGTGATCCCACAAAAGGTGTTGTGATTGCAGCAACACCAGTTAAGAGAGGTCCACAAATTGCCAGGATTTTGTTAACTTTCAACACTAGTTTGCTTAGTCTTACATATTCTGCCGTATCTCTCATTTTCAAAATTCCTGCAATTTCCTTCATTTCTTCTTCAAGCTTTCCATTCCAACCGTTTTTCATTTCCTTCCCAACAACCCTTTCTTCTTGTGACTTCACTTGCGGCCACCACACAGCTGGCTTTACGCTTGCTGGAAATTTTTCAAGCATTGCTCCCACCAAGGGAAGTGGGTATGCATTATCTAGAGCCAAAACTTTCTCCATTGCATCCTTGACATGAACCGATGTTGGGTTGCGAACAGCAATGGTGGTTTTGATCTCATTGTGTAGCTGCTTGAATAATCTTGAAGCATTTCTCTGTTCTTCAGCCAACTGAGATGGCTGAATCTTGTTCATCACCATCAAAATCCCAGTTGTTGCCAAATATAGCAGACCAGAAGACAGCTTCAGAGCCAGCAGTGTTGCTCCAGTTCCACCAACAGCAGCAAGACCAACCATTGTTGCAGCTGTGACCGTCATTCCATTAACAGAATTTAAAAGAAGCCGGTTCCAATTATCACGCTGTAGTCCAATATTCTTGTGCATTTCTGCTCTCTCTGCAACAATTTCCATTATTGTATGCAGCTCTTGCAACACCATTGAATTGGAAGTTGCTTCTTCATTTTTCTGTTTAACTTCTATGTTAGGCTTCATTTTTACATGGGCAGAAGCTGTTTTTAAGGTTGGCAATCCATTTCCTCCGTTGACAAGAAGCTTAGGAATAGAAACATTGGAGGCAGAGAAAGTGGTTTCCTCATCAGTTGAAGAAACTATGGAAGAACAAACAATAGAGGAAAACCGAAGGGTGGACATGAAGACGCTGCTAAATAATTTCTTATTATGCTGCCTGAGGAGATGCTAGGGACTCAACTCAAATGCCTTGTAAAAAATGAGTTTCCATGAAGACTTATATTAGAGAATAGAAAGGCAGTGTGAAAAAATTAAAAAAAAAAAAAGAAAAAAGAACTTGCTCTTCAGAATTTTGAATGTGTTAATTTTGTAGCTAGAATTCTTCGTTGCCATTTACCAGTCCAAGGAGTTTACTTTCAACACGGTTGTCAGCCGCGGTTCAACAGCAGTAACTTTAGGTTTCCGATCAGGACAAAAGCAAAGGGACTTCTGAAAATGAAAGTTCAATACTTACACGTTAAAAGTGAATGGGTCTGTTTCCTTCACCAACCTTCACATCTAACATGTGGTTGACATTTTAGAAACGAAAGAGAAAAAAAATTGTCAAAATTGCTTTTAAAGTCAAATTTTAGGGTTGATCACGAATTTCTGAAGAAATCTAAGCTAATTGAGAAACTGAAGTCCAAACCAATTCATTTCACATTTGCGTAAATGAAAATCCCTACATAACTTCCATGATGATTTGCTAGGGATTATTAACTACACAACTTGATTCACGTTGTGTTTTATATTAAACAGAAAGAGAAGCCAACCAAATATTGAATTAAAGCACAAACAATGGAACAACCTTCTGGGTATAAATTAGTTTCTCATTTCAAATTCAATCTTCACCAGCTGCATTTGAAAAAACTCATTGAAAAGGGGGTAAATTAAAAAATAAACCCTACAAAACTTAAATCTCAAAGTATATTTATTCATGTCTGATGAACAATAAGAGTGCATATAATCCTGGGTATTACCAGAAAATGATGATTTTAATAAAAACAGCAGCGTCGCCTGCAGCAAGGTCTTCATATATCAAGGAGCAGCCTGCGCGGGTCCTCAATGACATCTTTAATACGGCGCAGGAAGAAAACTGCCTCTCTGCCATCAATCAGCCTATGATCATACGTGAGAGCAACGTACATCATTGGCCTCGAGACTACATTACCACCAACTACCATCGGACAAGACACTATTGAGTGCATACCCAAGATGGCAGACTGCCAAAAATGCTAACTAGTTGGATTTTTTTTTTATTTGCCAAATTATAAAAGAAAGAATAACAAAAAGCACATATTCATTTTCTTTTCCTCTTCTAAAATTCAAAAACATTTGTGTAGATGATAAAGCGACTTAGGCATGAGGTAAAAATTTTAGATTACATAAAACGTTACATATAGTGAGTGTTAAAACAAGCAAATGGCCAAACCTGAGGAGGGTTGATGATAGGTGTACTCAAAAGGCTTCCATAGACACCACCATTAGATATCGTAAATGAACCTCCAGCCATCTCATCGATTGATATTGATCCATCATTTGCTTTCTTTGCAAGGGTATTAGTCTCTTTCTCTATCTCAGCAAAGTTCATCTTATCAGCATTACGGATTACTGGAACCAGAAGGCCCTAAAGAGGAAAATATCAAATTAAAAGTTAGGATTTAAAGATATGCAACTTCACCACAAACACAAGAAAATATGGAGACAGAGATGCCCACCTACGCTAATATGTAGGCACAAAATGTTACAAGAGTTTATTTTCATTTCATATTGAAGCACCCATAGACACCTACATCCCATATGCATTTGTAGGAATGTAATATAGCTGATCGTTCAACTCATATACTAATAGATGGTTATTAAATTCATATTTTCAGTGTGCTCTAAGGGCTAGTTTTACACGATAGGGGAGATGGGGGAAATTGAAGGGGTCTATGAAAGCATCAATATACAAAGACATAAGCAGACAAATCAAAAGGCTATAAAGGATGCAAACAAATGTTATTGCATTTGGTGTCTTTCCACTTCATTGAAATACATGTCACAAACAAGTAACAACAACAAAGAAATGCTGACAAAACTTTGGAGTACCAACAGCTATACTGACATCTACATAATCTCTATATATGATATCCCCCCCATCAATAACTGCATTTATAATAGGCTGATTCTGGAGCCCACTAACAGCAGCCTGAAATATTTATAGGTGAAAATAATACATTAGCCAACAAGAAACATATGCAAATCTTCCTCTCAAATCCATATAAGCAATTCAACAGGAATTATATAACACATACTTTCACAAAACCTGACATAAGACCCAATTTGACTCCATGCTTTTCGTAAAAAGCATCCTTGTACTTGGAACGGAGCTCCATCAGATTAGTCCTAGAATTAGCACCATATAAAGAAATGAACTAATATCTGAAAACAGAACCATCACAAGAAGCAGATATAAGAGCCAAAATTCTAATATCTAAGTGCACCAAATATGAAAAAGGCAAAATAAGCCGTGAGTCAAGTTACTAGGGATTGAACTAACATATCAACTTCATTGAATGTTGTCAACATTGCAAATGTGTTTTGAGAGTCTTTCAATCGTGTTGCAACTCGTTTTCTTAGCCTTGTCATTGGAACCTCCAATCATGAGCATATTGAACCAACAAGTCAGACCATCAAGGCTTCTCTACCAAGATGCTCAGTTAAAACTTTTCTATATTAAACTAAGCAACTTTGAGGAGCAAGATTCTGAATAAATAGAATTGTGGAATATTCTGAATAAATAGAAACCACAAGAGACTCACTCGTCTTTCCCTTTCCTTAGGGGGAAGCTGGGGTTTAATAGCAGAGTGCTTGGGAGGTGGTGGAGATGGTGTTTTAGGCTTCTCTTTAACAGGAGTAGTCTCAACTTTAGGCTGCTGCTTCTCCTCATTTACCTTTTCAACAGGAGGTGGCTTAGGAGAAGCTTTTTCTGGTATTTTGTCCGAGGGAGCTACATGAGCTACAGCTTCACCAGATTTTGAAATGACAGCAATCTTGGTACCTGGTTCCACAGTCTCTCCTTCTTTGGCTACAAACTGCCAACAATTAAGTACATAAGCTATCATTACCACTCAGAATGAAATCAACCATAAGCCCAAAAAAAGATGGGGAAAAAGAGAACCATATGAACCAAAAAAAAAAAAAATGAAAGAAGAGGAAGAAAGAAAAAAAGAAAGAAACGGTATTAGCAATTCTTTACCTCTTTAATAACACCTGCTTCTGGACTTGTAACATCAATTGTAACCTGATGGAAAATTAGCATTACAAATTAGAAAAATATACCAGTTTCACCCCGTACAATAGCAACAGGTAAGGGGCAGCAGAATCACCTTATCCGTTTCAATTTGGGCAATTGGTTCATCAACTTCAACTCTATCACCAGGAACTGTTCTCAAAATACCAGAAGCATACATAATCAAGCACTTACAATCAGAAACAAATTAAAAATTTTTACTAAAAAGTTGCACTGAGAAAAAGTTACTGGGAAAGCATACCCTTCAAGAATTTTGCCAAAGTACCATCAGTTATGGATTCACCCATGAAAGGTACAACAGCATCAACCAAATCCCCTTCATGACACACAAATAAAGAACAGCATCAGGAAAATTCTAAGATTCACTGTAACTTTATTTCTAAAAGGATTAAGCAAGCGCCAATCCTTCCTCTTTATTAATCAGACAAACAAAATTAAGCAAGATGTCCATCTCAATCTCATTCATAGTATTCTTAAGAGTACAATTTCAGAAATTTAAAGAATGCAAAAGAGGCATAAACAAAGTCACCGAGCAACAGCAGTTATGTCACACCTCCCTATGAAGAAAATGGCTGGGTCCATATTTGCATGTTAGTTGCTGCCTGGGTGCAGGAATTGACATCCCTGCCCATAAGGAAGTAAATGAGAAAAAGAAAATCTCAGAGCAACAGCAAACTGATAAGAAAAATCATGCCCATTTGCATAAACTTTTTTTTTTTTTTATACTTTTAACACGTCACTGATTAATTCCTTTCTTATTCTGAATAAAGAAAATTATACAGACTATCAAAAACTGAGATTGTACTTACAGAAAGAAATAAAGGGATTAGACACGAAGACCACCCATAGTATCCTCAAAGGTAAATAATCACTCGATCAGTCTCAAAGTAGGTGCATTAGAAACCTCAAAAGGAAAACAGATCATGTACCCTTCTAAGGATCTCAGAAAACACATGGAAATGGTTAATTTATTGAAATGCTTTAGCAGTGAAGTTAATTTCTAAAGAATTTAAAATTTCTGCTTCAAATGAGCCAAATGTTGCAGGGTTGCAGTTTAAGACAGGTACAACATAATGTAATTCAGGTTTTGGATCAAACATTTAAATCTGCCCCAGTTGGATACAAGGCAGAGCAGCATGAAAAATATTTTTAAAAAAATGCAACAAATGTAGCATATAATCTGCTGTCCCCTGCCCATAATGTCGCCATTCTTAAATGCATAGTCCTCAAAAACACTTCCTACAATAAAGTCAATAACATGATGAGAAATTTATACAGAAGTGCCACTAACCTAGACGGGCTACAACCTACAGAGCAGCCTGCAATAACCGAAAATTTTTCTAGTTGTTAGTCACAACATTGATCAATAGAGTATAACCATACCTCAGCTACTGCCGAGGTAAAACAAAAAGCCTATAAGATTACCTGGTAACATTAAACGACCAAAATTCCGTACATGTCCTAATCCTTTTGGATGGAGTAATATCTGTGCACAAGCTTGAAATGTAAATCTTGTGAAAAGAATTGTGATATATAACATTTACTACCACACATACAAAATAATAGATACAAAAGGAAGTTTACTTAAATTATCCAAAACTATAATATAGTCCATTATTTTCTTAACCTACCAGAGATGCTTGTGTCATTATATACGGACACAACACAATAGCACAAAAATAACAATAATAACAGTAAAATAAAAGAATGAAATATGCACCTCTTTTCCGGTAACAGATGAGACTCTAGATGCAGACACTGCAAGCCTAGCTGTCTGCACTGGGTGCCCCAAAATCTGAACAACAAAAACAGAAGAAAATCTAAGCTTTTGAACAGAAGAAGACCACAATGCATAATCAAATTCCCACATCCACCAATATAATATAAAATATCAATTCTAACCAGAGCAGACAAGCCTCCAATCGCAACCCTTCTCCGTGTAACACCCCACATCATAGCTTAGGTACCTGCTTCACAATTACAAAAAGCAATGGAAATATCTCAATAGACATACATAATTAAAGTTATATGCTTGCAGAAATAAACACAATAGAGGAAGTATTGACACACACCTGATTCAAACACTATTTCTCTTGTTTTATTTACATTGCCCAACAACTTGGCATAAGATTTCACCATTTATAAAACCAACCATTGGATTTCAAATTCTCAAGCTACTCATTTCACTCTCCAAGCTATAAGTTCAACAAAAATTGGAGCTATTGAACAAAATTTATATATGAAAATTTCAGTTTAATATATCGAGTGAATACATTACTGTGATATTTGGCACACCTCCCAGATAAAGGGAATGCATTTGGTTCAAGGTTTAGATTAACAACTAACAGTGCTTACTATAAATCCATACTTTACAGAGTAGACAAATTTTGCATACTAATATACAATCAAACATAAGCATACATACACGTACACAATTTTCTGTGAAAGTAAATGTTTACTTTGGCCGCCGTGAAAAGAAGCAGAAAAGAAAAAACTCCAAACTAGATTAACGTCATTACTTTTAAAATAACAATAAATTTGGTTATAGTCATATATCCGCCGTGAAAAGAAGCAGAAAAGAAAAACTCCAAAGTAGATTAACATCATTACTGTTAAAATAACAATAAATTTGGTTATAGTCATATATCCTGATAACACAAAGCAACGTAAACCATGAAGATTCAGGCCTTGAATCAACCCACAGTAACAATTGCCTTTAAAACATAAAATCATAACACATATAACCACATCGAGTGATGACCAGTGCATAAATACAATGTCCAATAAATATGTAAGTGTTACTGCTAGTTCTGTTCGGTAGCTCAGAAAATGTAAGAAGCATGAGAAAATCCAAATTTCGAATCTAAGCTCAAATGAGGTAATTCACGGACTTTAACTTCCATTTGGTTACGAAATCAACAAAAAACAAACAGATTCAAAAGAATTGGCTTCGTTTTCCTTTAACTGTCTTCTTTTCTCGGACACCAAACAGGCAAAAAAAAAAGCAAAAAATTATTCATGTACAGAAGACAAAGGCGTAGAAGAAGAGATGTAGAGGCTGTGACCTGACTGATCGAACAGAGAAGTTGCGTTTTTGAGAGAGTCTTCAAAACAAAGATGATCGGATAATAATTGTACGGGTATTCAGATTTTCACTAGCGTTTAGAGAGAGGCCGCGAGCATGCTTCGTACGATGCTTTTGGGTATCTGCCAAGGCAAGCTTACGCGAACTCGTTACGTGGCGTGATTTGATAGGGCGGCGAATAAGAACCGTCAAAATAAGAGCGGCCCTGGTTACCGTTTCCAGCGAGCCAAGAGTTCAAATGCAAAGCTGGGAAACATCCGAAACGGCGCGTTTCAGTAGAGAAATGGGCTGATCATGTGGGCCAAGAGACATGGGCTCTTCATATCCAAACCAGCAATTTGGACTCAACAGTAACAGACCAATATCTGAGCTTTATCAAGCCCAAGTTGTCCATATCTTCAAGAAGGTTTTGTAAATAATAAAGGAAATTTACTCTAAAATACCATGCACACGAGCCTTTAGGTCAAACAAATAACTTGAGTAGGACAGTTGCCTTGCCCACTTAACAGACGTCCAATTTTCTCATTTCATATAATTAAAATAATAAAATTATTAAATTAATAAAATAAAAAAAATTTATTTATTAATAATAAATAAAAAATAAAAAAAATTATAATTTTATCTTATCACATTAAATAATTTATAAAATTTTTATTCATTATTAATAAATAATTTTTTTTACTTAATAATTATATAATTTTACCACCTTAATTATACAAATATCATAAAACGGTCTCCTTCCATGAATTATATTAATGTAATAAATCTATCACGTGTAAAAAAAATTTTTTAAAATTATCCTCGTCTTAATATTGTGTAACTAGTCCATGCTCAGCGTACATAACAAGATAGAAAAGGTGGGGCAAGTAAAACACGACAGCAGTTGTTCCTAAAGATGGAGCATGCATGTATAGAAAAGGCTTTATTTATTCATTAATGTTTGGAACGAAGACAAACAAAGAAAACACTTAAACTTGACCATAATATGAAGCAAAGGGTGATAACAAATACTACATCTTCAACGAGGTGTAGATAGTTGCTGACTTCAAATTAAGAGTGATAATGATTTTTGGAGCGACTGATAATCTTATATATGGTATTCAAGGCCATCCACCTCCAAGTCCTCCACCAGCACCACCGCCAAATCCACCACCAGCACCACCGCCAAGTCCACCACCACCGCCAAAGCCTCCTCCTCCGCCTCCTCCAGCTCCACCGCCTAGTCCACCACCAGCACCAGCTCCACCTCCAAATCCAGCTCCTCCTCCTGCACCTCCACCTCCTCCAAATCCACCACCTCCACCAGCACCACCACCTAGGCCGCCTCCAGCTCCACCACCTAGCCCGCCTCCAGCTCCACCGCCTAACCCACCTCCACCGCCAAGTCCACCGCCACCTCCCCCACCAAGGCCACCGCCAAATCTAGGATGGTGAATTAAGTTTTTCTGTTCATCAAAAGAACCGTTTTCAGTCACAAGATTCCTGGCATTAATGGAGCATACAAAAGCACCAAGAAGCAACGCAACAAGAAACTTAGAAAAAGTCATCTTCGTTATAATGCAGTAGCTATGCTTGAAGATGACTTTGGATGAGAAGTGAGAGCTCGAAGCAGGGATTATATAGAGATTTGAAGTATGAGATGGAAGAGAGAGTACAGTTGAGCTCTTAAATTTTGTTCATCTTCTCATCTAAAAACCGTGTCGACACAGTTAATGCACACAACTGTCACTTTTGACAAAGAAAACTATAAACTGTACCCCACCATGACCAAAATCCAAAGGTAGACTTTCAGCATCATTAATGACTATACTGAATACTTTGGATCTGGAACTTGCATGGATTTTGTTCTTCGTTTGCATGGATTTTAGCTGCTTTCGCAGAATTATAGCTTAGCTAGGATGTACGACAGACTGTCTCATCCAGATGATCTCTTTTGTTTTTTCATATTTCAGAAGCTTTTTGTAGTGCTCAAGATTTGCCGAAATTATTCTGTCAAGAAGCAAATGAAGTGCTGGTATCAATAGATTTGATTCATAGATAATCTTTTTAAAATTTATTTCAAAATTAATTTATTATTAACCTCTACACAATCACACTTTTAAAAATTGATTAAAATTTTCAAAAATTAGAAAAAAAAAAACTAAGAGCAACTCTTATGATCAAATGGAGGGAATTCATACTGTGGATTTGGTATATATTATTACTCGATTGAGCGTAAATTATGTTTACGTGTCAAGAATTTTATATATGGCAATTGAGAGAAACAAAGAAAGCTGATTAAACAAAATTTGAACGACAAGCATTAGTGGAGAGGGTCGCCGGTCTCAGCTTTGTTATTGTTGACTGACTGGGTCAACCAATTGCAAGCTTAATTTAATGCTGTTAACTCCCGACTTAATACACACATTATTCCATTTTGTGTCACTTCTTAAAAGTATAACCTCTAACATTCTCCCGTAATTATCATACTGTCATTTAATGGACGAATTATTCCAATTTAATGAGTTAAATGATCTCTCGAGTTATAACTATATGATGTCGTAATACAACACTAATTAAGAGCATGTTGGAGATCTGATGGAATAATTTTAATTAACTGATGGAATATCAATGAAGATCTGAAATATGATTTTGTGTGTGTGTATATATAGCTGACTTGATTCATACATATTCAGGAAATCTCTTTTTCAATATGTTGTTTTAATTTATGCATTATTTCTCCCTCTCTCTCCTGTTACTGTGGAAGTTAGTTATAGACTTACTAAATATCTTCCTTAGAATCACCAGCCCTGCCTCTTTTCCAAGTATTGTATTAGGCATTCGATAAAGTAAATGAAGGCCAAAACCAAAAGTCTAGTGACAAAACATAATGGCGGCCTGCAGGCGTTGCTTATTACAGTGAATTAGGTTGCCATTGCTTCACAAGGCAGTGGCATGTAGCTCGGCCCAGCCCACATTCTCTTCTGTACTCTTTCTCATTATTGGATTGTCATGGCCAATTTTAGAAATAAATTTCTGCTCTGCTCGCTCATTGAATTGGGCGGCGAGCTATTGTTCTCTCGAAAGGGCCAGACCATGGCTGTCATTTGTTTTTCTTCCGTTTTAGAAGACAGCATCAAGCTTGACAGCAACGGTGCGCTTCTCCTTTTAAAAGCGCCATATCAATTCAGAAAATAAGAATTCCAAATTAATGAAACCAAAGAAAAAAACACTATTCCATTTCTTTTTCCCAACAAAGAAACAAAAATTTCTTTGGCAAATTGGGTATAATTAAACAATCGTCCAATCATTTTCATCCGAACAAGAAGGCTTCTCAGCTGGGGTTGAACTGTTCGGTTTATGCAATTTGTCAGCTGATGTTGAACTATTTGTCTTGGGGGATTTCTTGGAAAATAGTGAGGACTTGCCATCAAAGAAACTGGAAAAAGGTTGGCGAGTCAGATGCTCTTCTGAATTCTTCGGGTCTCTGAGAGGTGGTTTTTTCAATCTATCCTTGCCACCAAAGTTGAGACTGAGCCTCTTAAACCGACTTTTCAGTTCATCTGCAGTCGAAGTAGTTTCTTCTGCCTGGCTCATCCGCACTTCCTCTGGCCAGGATAACATGTTCTCGACTGTTTCATATACCTGTAACAGAATTTAACACAAAACTCAATGATAAATATTTTCACGTCCTCCGATTAAAACGTGGCAGTGATCTTGCAAGCAAACTTCTAATTTCATAAAAGCAACATGTGCATGATCCATTGAGAATGAGAATGAGAATTTCTAATGAAACATTAAGCAAATAGGATATTCTATTGTCAGACAGCAAATCTGTTGTCAATGAATATTAGAGATGGGAGAAGAAAGAAACAAAGGTGGATTAAATTCTTAAGATATATAAATCCTATCTTTGAGCCTATAATACATGCTATTCATCTAAGGAACTTTGGATGTGATAGAGCCAAATCAGACCGCTGCAGTTCTTGAACTTAAGATAAAACCATCATTTATCAAAATACTGAACCTAAAAGATATGATTTCTGCTCATGATTATGAAAACTTACATTACAGATATTCAATCAGCTGTAGAATAACAGAACAAACCTGGCAAATATCATCGACCTTCTCACTCCAGGCGCTTCCCTGACAAGTGGCAACAACATAGTCTTTGCACTCAGAAAACTGCTTGGACAAGTTATCATTAGTGGAGAGTCTAGCATCAGCTATTACAAATCCCAAACCAAGCTGAGAATTTCAGACATAAAACCTTATTAGCAATGTAAAGTGTGATGACTCATTGCATCAAAACAGGAAAACTGTGAACAAAGAATAACCAATCATGAATTTTCCTGCCAGATAACAATAAGGGAAAAAGAAGCCATGATGAAATAAACTTATCCTTTTATATTTATGTAACTTACTAAAGAAAGGAAGAATTGTTCAAAAAGCTGGGAAGGTGGGATGTCCTGTAAGCCACTCAGAATACCCTCCCTACAGAATCAACATACCATACTGTTTTGTCAGAGCCATACTTAAAACACAAAATTTGAGAGTCATGATGTTGATGGAAATGCTTCAGACTTACGCTGCCAAATCCTCATCAAAGAGTGGGACTTGTTTAACAGCTGGCACTGGTTTGGCTGTTTCCCACAGTTCCCGCCACAAATTACCTAACGTCAATGCCTAATAATATATCAGCACAATTATGATATGTTATAACAAAAATGCATAATCAGTTGTAATGCACCATTATACAATAACTTGCCTGTTTTATGTGTCATGATGGTAAGCTAAATGAATTTTCAAAAAAAAAAAAGTTTCAAGCACAGTTCTTTCTACTTGTCGAGCATTGTAATCATTTACAAACTAAACAAAAAAAAAAAGAGAGATTAACTATAGAAAACCTATTATTGTGACTTGAAGCCAATCTGTACTCTGCCAGGTCTATTTAATTTTTACCTCCCCTATTTAGAAGATTATCAAAAGAAAGCTAAAATGCTGCAAATATTATCCAGCAGCAGATGAAGGGGCAAAGGGGAGACCTTCTTTTTGCATTCGACAACTTAGTTGACCTCTTGTCCATGAAGAATCACCTCCATCAAAGCACTCTTTTGCCTCATTGCCCTGGTCAACTTCAGTCCAATCAGGGGGAGAGTGCCATCTCACAAAATCTTCCAAAATACAACCAGGATTTGCAGCCTAATACAACCATAAAAAGCTTCAGTTACATTGGGTGTCAGAAATCACTCAAATAATATCATAAGCATATTGACATTCCATAAAACAGAAAATTCTGAATCGAACTGTTACCTTGAAAGCCTGCATATCAGATAGAAGTTGAGAACACCCAGCGCCAACACTGTACAAAAGAAATAAATAAATAAATAACACATTACAAAATGCATACAATAGTGGGACAAAAATATTTAATAAACCCTAGTATTCTATTCACTGAAGAAAGCCAGCAATTGCTGAGGAGGATACAAACTTAAAATCTGAACAAAATTTAACAAGGTTAAACTGAACCAATTTATATACTGACCTCCCAGTTCGAAGCACGAACTCTTCATTTTCTCTAATTAGATCTTCCGTAAGCAAAGGCCCTTCCTACTTATATACAGAGGCACATAAATTAAAACAACGGAAGTATGGAAGCCAGTTTTGTGGGCAAGTAACTTCTAGTCCAAGCTATTAACCAAACCTGAGTAATGGGGGCATACACAGGTTCGCCAGTCTCCAACATTGTTAAGTCAGTTGGTCGATCAGCTCCCAGTCGAAGAACAAGTTCTCCAGTGATAACTCGAGCATATAACACAGGGCTTTCAGGCAATGTATCTATAGAAAGAGATGAATCCTCAATGTTTGAACTGCACTGCCTCATCACAGATTCCAATGATTCAGTGGCAATAGTACGACGCCTTTTCCTTGTAAGACAACAATTCATAACCTGCAATTGTTGGTACAAAAGACAGGAGTTCAGATCTGGAGTCTCATTCTGCGGAATGCCAGGAATATATTGTTCTTCTGACCAGAGTCTTCTTAGCTGCATGTGCACAAATTCCATATAAACTTTGTCAGCTAATATTCAAAAAAAAACAGGCAAAATTGATTGAGATCCAATGCATAAATTTGTTGAAGTTTGAGCAATTTTGTATTACTTCGATGGATAAAATTAAAGTGTAAAAGAAAAGAGAATTCCAAACCATCACTAATTACAAAATTGCCACATTTGACACTCAGGTGAGTATGCTATATAGTCTTATGCAAGAGGTATGATGCAATTCATCACAAAAATCATAAAAAAAAAATTCATGCACCTTATGAAGTATAAATTTTAATGAATTAACAAGTATCAAGTCGTAGAAAAAGCAACAAGAATATAGCACAAATGACTTTCTGTCAATACATATTAGTTCACACAATGGGAGTTTTATATGAAGCACTTACTTCAAAAACAACTTTGCACCAGAACAATGCCATTTTTCTCATGGTTTTAAAGCTTCCAATAACTTCAGATAACTTAACAACAAAGCTTTCAGGAGGAGCACCGTGAATATCTCTAGGCAAAGTTGTTGTGGTAGTAAATACCTCATAATCCAAGCCAATCTTCCTTCTGAGAAAATTTCCCTCTGCAAACATCTTGCAGATATTACAATGGAAATGAAAATTCATCACAGGATAAAGCAAAAGATCATAGATGAAAATGTTTTTACCCAATTAAATGCACTATCAAGGACACCCAATGTACTGATCTACCTGCATCAAAAAGTGAATGAATCAAAGACAGCAGTTTCTCATCGTCACCAAAATCAGGTGCAAGTTTGTCCTCTTTGTCACGAAGAACCAATGACTTCACTGCAGAAAGGCTCAAGCTTGCCCTCTCCATGATAGGTGAAGAACTTCCACATGATGTCATAAAATCTTTCATTGACTTGAGCTTTTTTCCATTCCTGGACAAGCAATCCCAAAAACCCATTCAGAAAGTTGAACACCATATGCATGCTGAAAATGATAGTAATTCATTTGGCAATTTATCATTCATTCAGAAGTGAGAACTCCTATTACTATAGAAGATTGTGCTTCCTTAGCATATCCAGGAAGATGCTTCAAACTTATGGTGAAAATGCATACATCCACAAAGGAAAAAAATAGTAAACCCCACTATGAGGAGAAAACAGCCCACCTCATAAGATAAATAAGAATTTGACAAACCACACAAAACATCATACTCAAGACTGAAGAACTACCAAAAAAGATGAACAGATTCCAACAGCAAAAACACTCACTCAACAGCTACCGCCAGTTGCTTCAATACAGATGCCGAAGGAATGCTATTTACATCAGTGGCATTTAAACGTTCTAGCAAGGAATTCATTTCTGATCCCTATAACAAAAATAACCCCATCAATCAAAAATAAGGAATAAGAAAAGCACAAGGAACTGAGCATACACAAAAAGTTTCTTGCCTTTGCTTCAAGATCATTTTTTGCATTCATATACAAATTTTCATCGAAAAATGGAGCTGCCATAGTTGAATTTTCAACTTTGTCAGGTTCTTCCACTCCTTTTCTTCCTATTCTTATGTTTCTAAATCTATCTTGCCAATCTTGTTTCGTCACTATGCTTGCATGTTTCCACTTCATCGGTGAATGCTTTACTTCATGGTGACTCTGTATCATACCAAAGTTTAACCCAACAGCAAACCAATAAGACATCAAACTTACATTTATGGGCTTTTGGTTTTTTAAACGAGTATATCCTAATAATCCCTAGTAAAAGATATTCTTTCGTAATCTGCTTAATTAACCCAAACAATAACATAATATAAAATAATATAATCTCAGCAAGTTATGCATAATCAGAGGCTGAGATTGCAGCTATTTTGTTTGGTTTCCCGACAATATAGTAAACAGCAGAAAAAAAGCTAAAAATTTAACTTATCTGATCAATGCCAACTGTTCCTTCTTTCATATAGATATAGATATAGCTATAGATAGATAGAATCTCATTTTTTTCCTCGACAACCAGACAGAAAATACTCAGAGCTATAGTTCCAAATTTGAATCGCAGCACAAAATTAGATTCTCAACAATCAACCACACACGCATATTATTGTTACGAACATGCATACCGTTGACTCGCCTTCATCTTGTAAATCTGCCGGTTGTTTATCAGCATCTACTCCGATCAAACAAGAAACGCACAAAAAAATCCAATAAATGATATTTCTTCAATGATATAAATAAAAGATAATATAAATAAAAATAAGAAAAAAATAGAGCGGCGGATGGTGAATTTGTAAAAAAGGGCAAAAATTTAGGGCACCTAGTTCAGATTTGAAGTCTGTGAAGACGCGCTCCGCTTTAGCTGCAGCAGAATGGAACGCAGTCCTGGCTTTGGAGACAAAGGAGGGAGGGTCCATAACGTGGGCCGGGGTGCGTACGTTATGAAATGAGTGTATTATGGCGAGAAATGAGGGACGAAAAGGACGCCATTTATGCAGGAATGGGGCTGGTTTGTTGTGATTGGGGAAGATGATCTCATACCAGGCAACTACAGAAGAAATAAATAAATATATATGTTTTTTATTATCTTATTATATGGGTTTTATTGATGCCTCCCTCAAGTTTATATTAATTTCATTTTATCACAAATTTTGTAAAAATATACACTTATTCCCCTCTAATCAAAAGTTAATTAACTAAAAAAAATATATACAAATTTATTTATTCTTTATAAATAAAAATTTATTCTTATTTAATTTTTAAAACTTAATAAGTATGTTTTATACAATAAATAAAATAATATTTTATTAAAAATATTAATCATGTATATATATTAATTCTCAAATAAATTAATTTACAACACTTACTGTATTCATAATTTATATTAAAAAATATATATTTATTATATAAATATATTAATTATATGAATTAAAATAAAATAAAATTTAGAATATTTTCATACTATATTGTAAAATTCAAAAGTTTAATATCAATTATTTTTAAAAATAATATGATACTATATTAATAATATTTTATTTTTAAGTTAATTACAATTTTATATATTAAAAATTTAGAATATAAATTAATCCTTAATATAAATAAATTAACAATAAAAAAAATTAAATAAAAATAAGTAAACTAAAATTTGAAAAAATTAATTAATCAAACTCATGTCACAAAAAAAGTACATATTTTTATAAATTTTATATAAAGTAAGATTAACACAAATAGTAAAAAAAAAAAGTATTTAATAAAATTTCTATTATTATATACAATAAAGTACAAATAAAATAAAATAAGATACTAGTATTTTGTGTTGTATATGATGTATATATACAGTCTTTGACTACGGTATCCTCATTATAATACATTATTAATTAGTAATTGTTAGCTAGATTCATCAAATACCAACGTAATATGGATTTGATTGGTTGATTATTTTAAACATGTATTAAAACGATGGGTTACATGAGCATGAAGCGGCAGGCTTTACTCGGACAACCATATAAATGTTCCCCTTTCTAATACCAATTCAAATGCAATATGAATTTGACCTGTTCATCTCGTTATAACCATCCAATTAATTGCTCTTAAATTGCTGTTCTCGCTACCTACGGTAACAATAATAATAATAATTATTATTATTATTATATGATAATTTTGATCATACGGAACCAATTTAATGGACTTGACCAGATCATCGTTGAAGACTGATAAAAACAAGTAAAAAGTTGCCGTCCAACTGCACTAAGTAATTACTTAACACTTACCTAACCGGCGGCTATAAAAAATCCACTGTTATCTGCACCGTTCCAAGTTGATTTATGGAATATCGCATCACCACAGAAGGCGGACAAGTTATTTATGCTCGTCCACGTCTCGTCTTCCGGTCTACAGAAAGCCGATTTATGACGACCATTTGTGCCGAAAACTACGCAGTAGCGATCGAAAGGGCTGGTTGATGTGATCCCTGTCAAGTATTGTGGTTTGCAGAGTTCACTCGCTGGTGGCGGTGACTGGATTCGGACTCCAGTAAAAGGATTTAAGAGGCTTAGATTTTGTGTTGCGTCGAAGCTAATTGTTAGCAGTCACCCATCAGATGAAAATGATGCAAGAATTTTGGTTTGAAAACTTATTGCGATGAACAATACCTCTTCCGTCCTTGGATACGCCACTGTTTGAGATCAATATTGAAGGAGAATCTATAATTCTGAAACTACTGTGAGCCATTTATTGGACTTCTCCGGCTTGTTGAAGAATGACGAAGTAAATATTCTATACTTTCTGTTTCGATGTTATAGACGCCAGTTTCATGTTCTGGAAGCTTACTCACGATCGTCCTTGCATCTTCAATGAAATATATGCAATTTGCTTCCGAATCTCCCTCATCAACATATATTGAACTATTTTTTCCCTAATAAGATTGCTTTGTTGCCTATGTTTTTCACCTCAATTCACTGTTTGATGCCCCAATCCAATCTGTAAACCTCAAATTTTTGTGTTTTACACGGCGTCGTATAGGTTTGAGAGCATTTATCGTCTCGTTTTCCACACCCGAATCTTAAAACTAGCGGCAACTCGCCTTCCCGCCACAACAAGTAATTACAAAACCCTACCTCAACAGCCTCTGTAGGCAACTTTTCTGCCCCAGTGGAAGGGCTGAAACGCAAGCGAAAGATTTCACCATAACCATCAACAGCATAAATTTCTTCCTCAAAAATTATGGCATCGGTGCAAAAACCGTAGAACTCATATATATATATATATATATATGTGTGTGTGTGTGTGTGTGTGTATGTACATGTATATCCTCGTCCACATCTCAGTTACAGGTCTGCAGAAAGCGTAGCGAAAACTATGCAGTAATGAACCAGGGGATTGGTCGGTGTGATCAATATTAAGTACCGTGGCTCGCTGAATTCACTTCTCGGTGGCGGTAACTCGACGTTGGATCTAGTAAAAAAAAAAAAAAAGGATTTAGAAGGCATTGATTCTGCTGAATCGAGGCCAGACGTTAGCAGCCAGCCGTTGGATGAACTGGAAAACTATCTTCCCTTCAATTCTGGGAAAACTATTTCATGGAATTTATGTGTTCGGTGATTGAGGATGATGCAAGTGTCTTGGTTTGAAGGCTGGTTGTAAATTGTAATGGAGAATGCCTGTTTCGTCCTTGAATACGCCAACGTTTGAGATTAATAACAGACACTGCCATGAAACACAAGATTGCTGCGCATCGGGAAATGTCATCAAAATCCAGTTTCTGGAATATCATATGTAAAATATCGACTGGAAGAGAAGACCACGACCATATTTTTGGTTTCATCGAATCGGGTTGTTTGTTGAAAAATAAGAAAAGTGTTGGCGATAGCAGATGGCAGTAATGTTTTTGTTCCTTATTATAGAATTTAATTAAAATCAAATACAAAATGTCGGTAAGATTCTTAATTTATTATTCTTTTAGAACTGCATGAATTCATTATTTGCAGCCGTAGACATCAACCACGTAGAATATTGGCACAAACACCATTAAAATTATTTATGTTGTCCGCGTCCAGTCTCCTGGTTTACTCCAGGCCATTTTGCTGCCATGCATTCTGAAGCACGAACAACGAAGTTGGGATCCAAATGGTTAGTATGCGATCAATCTCAGGTATTGTCGTCGTGTGAATTCTCTTCCCAGGAGCTGTAACTTGATTCGCGCTCTCGTGAAAGGATTCAGAAGCTTTATATTTTTTGTTGCATGGAAGTCGACTGTTAGCGGCCATCCATTTAGAGGAAGCAGAAAACCATCTCCCCTTTAGTTCTGGCAGTAATATTTCGTGAATTTTACGTGTACCAGCGTTGAAGATTATGCAAGAGTCTTTGCTTCGATAATTGTGGTCAACGTTTGAGAGCAACAGAAAAGGAGATGAAATAGGTTAAGTTGGTGATGATATAGTAGAGTTGTGATTGTAGATTGCCGTGAAACACAGACTGTTACACGTTGGGTAGGAGATGGGACCACGACCTTCTTTCCGGTGCCGTTGACGATCGACTGAAGCATGGATTACGGTTCTCAGGAAAGAAAGTTGTGACCTCTTCGAATTTCTTTCCTTAATTATTTATGCAGTTAAGGGCGTAATTTGATATAAATTATATGTATATGGTAGGCCGCCTTATTAACAAATTTAGCCAATGAACAAATGCCACGTGCGTCGAAAGATTGATGCTCTATTTCAACTAAAGCGTTTTGTACTCACATATCGTACCAGAAGCAGAGCGCTCACTCTGACATATTCGAGCACGCAAGATGATGGACGAGGAAATGGACGAGACCGAAGCCGTACCTCAGGTCTAATTTTCTCTGCATTTTCTTCTTTCACGTTTGCAACTTTTTTGCCTTCTGTTTGGTTGCCGAGAAAATGTCGGAAAAATAAAGAAAACACTCTTCCGTTTGTTGAGTTCTTTTTTGTTTCAGAAAATTTAAAACCGCTGCTCAACTAAATCGAATTTTGTGCATTAGGCTCAATTTTGAGTAGACGTTCTTTATCCTCTGTTTGGCTTCTGAGAAAACGAGGAAGGACGAGAGTGATGTTTTCTTTTTCTTGCTCCAGTGTTTGTTTCTCTAAGGTCTTCTCAATGCTTATTTCTTTCTGTCTTCTCACCAACGGAACGGAACATGAAATGTTTACGATTGTGGAGAAGATACGGAAGCTTCTTGTACATTGATATGACTCTTGAGTTTTGAATAAAACACTATCAACGTGTTCTTAGCAGAATTACCGAGTATATTTAATAAGGAATGAGCTGAAATATCATGTTTAGTGTATTTAGCTAATTGTCATTCTAATGTGGATTTCAGCTTACAGTTATTGTGTATATGAAAGATGTATGTGATTAAAATGGCTAAACAAGGCAATTGTAGACATATGTATTTCCTTGATGACGATGAAGTTGTTATTCATGCTTATGTTTTATTATTGGAAATGTTCGTGAAGCTGTTTTTTGTTGCATAGATTTAGAGCTCTGAAATTAGAGATGTCGGCTGTCTATTTTCTTTCTCTTTTATTCATAAATGAAGATGACCTCCAGTTCTGGCAAATTCCAATTTTATGGCCGAATTCCAAGCTGCCAAAATGCAGCCTTTTGATTAATTAATGATCACACCTTGGAAACTAAGCTACATCTACTAATAACATGATATTTTTACAGCACAGCTAGAGAAATATATAGCATAGCAGCAATTATAGTGGCAAGTGAATGACAGCTGAGCTCAATGTTAGAGCTGTTGCACCAACTACTAGAAAAATTACTAACGTAACTGTCTAATTACAGCACCATACTACAGTTATGGTAATATACTCATTATAAAGATAGCGATGTACCTTGAATGCATATTGTTCAATATCATCTTTTGGAGTTTATCTATTTATTTGAAACTGAATGCAGGTCTACATGGCATGCATTCTGCAAGGTCATCGGTGAGGTTTATCTGGCATTACTGTTTTCTGCTGATGATACTTATAAAATCTTTATTAAATGTCAAAAGGAAAAGATGTTCTTTTATAAGAAATTTTGCAGTAAAGTGTTTGAAGATTGGTATGCTATAGCTCATAATAAACAATCAATATCTTAGATGTTGTTCTCACATAGATAAATACTAGGCAATGCACCCTTCTTAAGCAACTGTAATTTTTTCTTTGGCTCATACTCTGACCATATGAAGCAAATTGTAAACTGGTTAGATTATTGCTACTCATGTTATTAATATCATCCACAAAGCAATAGCAAGAACTTGTCTGAGTTGTGCCTGAAAAATCATATTCTTCAGCTTAGTGGCTAGAGGAGGCATTTCCAAAGCATCCAGCAGCTTCATCTGGTCATGTATATCCTTCTGATACAGTCATAGGATATGCTCTGAAACAAATGTACATTATTTTTTCTTTCTGAGAAGAATTGTCTGTTTCAGCAATTAGATTATCAAAGCTGATAATAATAAGTTTACAATATCTCTATCTGAATAATAAAACAAAAATATGTAAAAGTATTAATCATTTAACTGGTCCATGGTAACATTCTTTTGTTCTAGACCCAAAAATAGCAATTTTATGTTAGACAAATGCCTACAGGAAGTAGTTGTTCAAAAGGCATGAACTTTTGTAGACTTGAGAGATTTGGATTCTGGTAACAAAGAAGAAAAGTTAAAAAATGAAATTGATATGAACTAAAGTGCAGGGAATGATAAGACAATTGTAGAAGTAAAAGTGTCTTTAGGTGGTTCTTCTATTATATGGATTCAAGTTTGTTTTTTTATATAGAAGAGACTAACATAGATAACTTGTTTTGTCTTCCTGTCCAGAGTTGGAGTTTCTTATTATGATTCCAGCATACGCCAGCTTCACGTGCTGGAAGTTTGGGAAGATAGTAACTCAGATTTTCCCCTGATTGATCTAGGTATGGGTTTAATGTCTCTTTTATCACCGAGTCTATTTCCTATGATTCTGCATTTTTACTTGGCAATTGTTTGTATTAATGACTGAAATGTTGTTGGCTTACTGGCATGCAAATCACTTTTTGCATTATTCCTAGTTTTACGTAATTATTTTTCTCATTTTCTTTGTAATCAATTATTTCATTTATCATATGTCACTAAATTATCTTATTCATTTCTTTTTGGCTGCACAACCGGTTCAGTAAAGTATCAAGCTCAGCCCCTGGTCATTTACACTAGCACTAAAAGTGAAGAAACCTTTTTGTCTGCTTTACAGCGAAGTGGTATGCTGTTATTACCTTGATGACTTATAAGTTATCCACTTGTGGGCCCTTCCTACTCTCCATGTTGATGCAGATGGGACAACTGAGGACCCTACTGTGAAGCTTGTAAAAAGCTCAATATTCAGCTATGAACAAGCATGGCATAGGTATTCAAGGATCAATAAAATATATGATGACACTTTTATTTCATGTGTTTTGGAGTGGAAGAAAAATTTCTGCAGATTGATTAAATATAGCTGTTAGTAGGACATTTAAAACTCTTGTTCTTTATTTTTGTTAGCATGACACTGTGATGAGATGGTTGAAAATGCTACATGTATATTTTTTTGACATTGTTAAATCAGAAGATATACATATGATGCTTATCCTATTATGACGATTTTTCTCTCTCCCACGTTCCTTTCTTTTCTATTTTTTTTCTCTCCCCTTCTTTTTTCTTTGGATTTTATAGATTGATATACCTTCGAGTTACAGGCATGGATGATGGATTAAATATCAAGGAGAGAATTTGCTACGTAAGTCTCTAGGTCATAAATTTTACTCTTTATTACAATCATAATAGCCTATGCTGTGTTTAAGATAAATATTCTTCTGCAATTTGGGACAATGTGCACCAGCTCCGTTCTTAGTATATGTTATTTAAAAATTTAGTGTTACAGTTATTTGCAAAAATGATTTTATTGCATATTATTTAGCCATTTGCATCAAGCTCAAACTTCCTTTTTGCATGCGTGCTCCTCCAGAAGCACACACCAGAATAAAAGCAACCAGTTTAATGCAACATGTTCGGCATAAAAACGTAAATATATCCCAGTTTAATGCAACATGTTCAGCATAAAAATATAAACATATCTGGTACATGGTAGTATTAAATCAGTTGCTTTTTGGTACTGAAATCTATGATTTCAATTTTTGATATATTTGATCCTATAAATGAGTTTCGGTATTATTGAACAGGTTAATTTTTTAGTGTGCATACAACTCAACCACGAATGGACATAATGCTTTCAAGAAATGGCATTTAAGAGCAATACAAATTACTTTGATATCTAGCATTTTATCTTTTATCTATTACAGCTAAATTCTATGCTGGACATGGGAAGTGAGGTTCAAGTTCGTGCAAGTGGAGGTCTCCTAGCCGTATTAGAGAATGAAAGGATCGTAGATACCCTAGAACAAAAGGAATGTGGGAATGCATCAATTACAATTGATTCTGTAATAGAAATTCAATTGTATCTTTTGAAATATAATATATAATGCTTAAATATTCAGTTTTGAGTTCACAATGATTAAGTTCAGACTGTTATTTGTATGCTTAACAACTACAAATAGAAACAAGTTTCTTAAACTTGATGCAACAGCTCATGAAGCATTGCAGATATTCCAGGCAGACAAACACCCAAGCCATATGGGCATTGGTAGAGCAAAAGAAGGGTAAATTCTCTACAATTCTGTAAATGTTTCTGGTTGCAAAGACCTATACTGATTCGTTGATGGGCAGATTCTCCGTGTTTGGCATGATGAATAAGGTTGTAGAAGCTCTATCTAATATATCGGTTTTGTTAAATATCTTCACATATGGGACTAATTTATTTGCCTTTACTTCAGTGCATGACACCTATGGGTAGACGTCTCTTGAGGTGATTAAAGTTGCAAAATTTTGTGATCAGCATTACCTGTAATCCCATTCTGACAAATGGTTTCCTCATTCTAGAAACTGGTTCCTGAGGCCTATACTGGATCTTGAAAATTTGAACAGTCGTCTCAATGCTGTATCCTAAAACTTCAATTTTATGAAGACTTGGTTTCTTTCAAAAGAGAAGAAAGAAAGATGATTTTGTTTCTATCCTTAAACTTTAAACTTTTTTATCTTTGCTAATTTGAAACTTATTTTGTAGGCTGATGCCACCAGGACATGGTGATGGATTGCAGATGATTTGGACAAGGGCCTAAAGTGCTTGAGAAACTATAGACTAATTCTAGATGCTATGAGTGAAGGCCATATGCAATATGTCATATTCAAAATGACTTTCTAAATATTCAAACCTTATGTTCCTATTCTGCTTTATCAGAGCTTATTCTTTAACAAGGTTCAGATATCATTCTTTCTTTGTTCCGAAGAATTGATGGCTTCTTTACGTGAAACTTTGAAGTCTGTGAAGGATATTCCCCATATACTCAAGGTACTATCACTCCCATTTCTCATTTTTCCTTGTATCATTGGAATTATGCAGTATTTTTCCTTCCAAATCAAAATTCCTGATTAATTCTTTAGTTAGGGTAAATGCAACTTTTAATCAATTGTTGGAACTAAAACCAATGTATACACAAATAAAGTGTTGGTTCTAAGCCCATACTTTTTTTAGTGTCTTGGTTTTTTACTTTGAGGCCAATTTAATATAAAAAAGCTGTGAAAATTTCCTTTGCTGTGCTAAATGGGCAACTTTATAGTTGCTTTCTTGGCATCTATCTTACAATAGTGGTGTATTGCTGTTAGGGAAAACACCAGTCCATTGTTCTGGGATTAAAAGTCATTCTAATTACTCTCATCATCATTCTTTTTTTTTTTAAAAAATGGCCGTTTGCTGTTGCCATGTCTCATTCATACCATATGTGTTATTCTGATTTATAGCAATTAATTGTTTTGTTGCGCTAGAAATTGAATTCCCCAAGCTCCGTCTGTACAGCTTGTGATTGGACAGCTTTTTCGAAGGTGAGCTCGGTTGCACATGTAATGCTCTCATTCTCATTCGTTTTTCGTACTTGGTAGATATCTGTTAGGTCATTCATCCAGCCAGATGAATGCTATTACAACTGAAATTTGCTGCTAACAATATGTATATTCTCTGCATGATAGATTTCCAGGAGATATTCACTATTAAACAGTGGTTTCTGCAATAGCTACTATCCGAAAGTCTTTTAATTGTTATATTATCTACTAAAAGATTTAATAGCGGGTTATCCTTTCAATTTTACCTTCTTCCAATGATATAAAGTTTGAAGAGATAAAAACTAATTCTTCCCACTGCAATAGTCATATCATTTTGCAGTTTAATTGTGTATTGGGTGAATGAGTTACAAAAGAAGCAAGGAGATATTTTGGATTTTGACAATTTTATTTTTCTTTTGTAGAGTGTTTGTTCACTCTTGCACGTTAACAAGATTTTTGAAGTGGGCGTCTCTGAAAGTCTTCGAGAGCAATCGAGACATTTGAATTTTGACATTGTTGAAAAGGTACCAGACAACATCCCATACGGCAGTTTTCACAGAGTCATATTCTATTTTTTTATTCTAGAGACATCTTGATGGATGCCAATATAGAAATTTATGTTTATTGTTGTCAGGCTGCTTCGTGCATTACAACAGAGCTGGCTTATGTCTATGAATTGGTATATCATGTCACTTCCTTATTTTTATCTTCTACGTTTTGTCACTGTCTTAAGTATTCTGTTGGCATAGTATATGATTATCTTGCCATTATATTCTTTTTTCTATTATTTTACAAATTTCCTTCCTTTTGGAATTGCATCATCATATTTGTGGATAATGCAGGGTTCAATATCAACCTATAATTTCCTGATATGATGTGAAAATATATACTGCCTCCTTGTCCGGAGACACCTTTTTATTCTTATCTTCTTAAATAAAAATTTAATTGTAGCCTGAAGTTGAAGAATATTTCCATTCTCTCATCATCTGGATAACTTCTACGAGATGGGATTTTATATTTATTGATTTATAGTGCCAAATATATGCGAGAGGCTGAAAATAAGAATCTCTCTATGACTTAAAAAAGAAGAATGAACTCATCCATAAATGTTAAGAGAGATACATCTAGTAATATTTGTGTGGAGCTGTAGTTCTGCACAAATAATATATAGCAAAGAAAGAAAGAACTTTTTTGAATATGCCAATAAATTGGTCTCCTCCTTTTTCATGTTGATTTTATGATATATTGCTGTTTTCATGTCTTCGCTAAGGTTTCCTTGCAGTAAACCCTTCAGAATTGAAATATTAATTTGAAGCATTTATTTGTATTTGAAGAATTGCATGTGATTATTATTAATATTGTAGGTGTATTCTTATGTCCCCCTTGTCTAAATGTTTTCTCTTTTTTTCATTTAACTAATCACCTCATGCAATCAAGGTTTGCCAAGAAAAAAATTCTTTCAGTCAATATGGTATATTTATGTAATTCCCCTTAGTTTGCTGACCTTATTTTAAGATTGACAAAGTGTTTTGTAGGTGATTGGTGTTATTGATGTTAATAGAAGTAAAGAGAAGGGATATGGGACATTAGTGAAAGAGGGTTTCTGTGATGAGGTTAGACATTGACAATGATTTTCCTATTCTGTACTTATGAATTTTAGATGTTGAAAGCCTATGCTTAAAAATTTTAGATGTTTAAAGCTGGTTTTCTCATTCATTCTGTTCCATCATCTTATGGAACACAAGTAGCTCTTAGTCTTTCCTTAATTTTAACAAAATTATGTTTCTCTTCTCTTTAATTTTGGTTAAAGCCCGAAATTTTAATTGCAAAATATTAAAGTCAGTCATTTCATTGACATTTAGCTGGATGAACTGAGGCAAATATACGAGGAACTGCCAGAGTTTCTGGAAGAGGTACTTGCTCAATAGATAGTTATAGGTCTAATCCAAATATTAATTGAAATGAAATCTATATCGAGTTCTGCTTTAACTATAGCAATTTAGCAATTCCTTTCAGGTGGCATCGTTGGAGCTTCCACAACTTCCTCAATTGTATAAAGAGAAGCTTGTTCCTTGTATTGTTTACATACATCAAATAGGTTTGTCTTCATTGCTGTATAATATATGCAACATAACTTGTATGACACTCCTAATTTGTGCAGCATCATGCATTGCATGTTAAGTGGTTGAAATATCTCTTTAGCTTAATGGAGTTGAAGAAATTCTGTTTGATGACATACAGTTACATCCAGTATCTGATTTAGCATTTCTTGAGGGGAAAAAAGAAAAAAAAAAAAAAAAAGAAGGAAATATTAACTTTCAGTAGGAATATATATTTCTGGTTCTCTTATTTTTTTGAGCTCTTCAAGATCTCTTGTTGATGCCAAGCTTCTTCAGATCCAATATAATACTACGTTCAGTTTGTTGCATACTGTGATCTAATTTATAAAGTTTTTTTGCTTCATTGTCTCATCAATTTCTTTTGCTTCATTTTCCTGTTGCAGGATACTTGTTGTGTATTTTTGAAGAAAAACTTGATGACACCACACTAGAGAAACTTCAAGATTTTGAATTTGCAGTAAGTTGATGCTGTGTTGTGTTTAAATGGATGATTTTTGTAATGAATATATATTGCACATGTGCTTAGTGTACTGTCAAATGTAGTTCTCTGATGCAGATGGAGAGACAAAAAGATTCTTCTATCATACACCAAAGACACGAGAATTGGACAATCTTCTTGGAGATATTTATCATAAAATTCTGGGTATGTAATGTAAATCTGAAATTTTTTTTTTCTTGTTTAGATTTCATCAACTGCATGAAATAAGAAAACATAGATAAGGCAATGTCTGTATGCAAGATGATCTTTACTAGAGAACAGTTTATAACTAAATTTGGTTGTGGAATACAAAGAATTATGATATAGTCCATATCAAATTTATAATATATATATATATATATTGTTTTATGCAATGTTCCTTATCAATATCTGTCATTTTTCATTACTAAAGATATGGAGAGGGCAATTACGAGAGACTTGGTGTCACATATACTTCTATTCTCTTATCATCTACTTAAGGCTGTGAATTTTGCGGCAGAGCTTGATTGGTAAGAATCAATTCTACCACTAACTCACAACCCCAACCCCTTCTGTTCATTCCCCTTCAAAGGATATTTATTATTTTGTCTTTCCCCCTCTTCTAAAGATGTTTATCGCTGACTGTTATGTGTGCATATTGATATTTAGCTTTTTGTCACTGGCACTGGTTGCCCATCAAAACAATTACGTGCGGCCGATTTTGACAATGGACACATTACTTGATATACAAAACGGAAGGTGAGAACTTACCATCTTATGTTCATTGCATTTATGGGCAGAATTACTCATCAAGCTAGTTGTCTTTAATTTAAAAGGTAAGAGAGGAGTTGGGGTGGGTTGGAGTAGTTTCAAATCTAACCAAGCAAAAACTGAAGATGTACCAATGAGAGAATTAACTGGTAGTCTCTACCGAATTTCAGGCATGTTTTGCAGGAAATGACTGTAGATACATTTATTCCCAATGATACAAAAATTCATAATGATGGTAAATTGATGAATTGAGTCAGAGCATATTGATTTTCATCTTAACTCAAGTAAGAAAGAGCTCATTCTTCTTTTGCCATACCCATTATTTACATTTAACTTCAAGCTCCTGTTGTTTCAGGGAGGATTAGTATCATTACTGGTCCTAATTATTCAGGAAAAAGTATCTACATCAAGCAGGTAAGTAAATATAGTTGTTTCTCCCAGGGAAGCTACATCTCTGTGTCCCTCCATTTGTCGTTAAATTTTGTTGATTTTGCCAATTTTAATGATAATTATGTACATATAAAATCAATTTGTTGTACGAACTCTGTAACTATGAAGTACTAGTTTAGAGTAACATTTTTTAAGCTGCAATTGTATGCATGTAGGCACCATCTTGGGTGCAGATGCTTATGTTGTGAAAATGGACACTGTGTATGCCAAAAATTTCCACTGTAACTCTCATAAGTTTAAGGTAGTATGAAAGAGTTTTTTCTTTTCTTCACAGGTAGCTTTGATCGTTTTCCTTAGCCACATAGGAAGTTTTGTACCTGCTGATTCTGCCACTGTCGGATTGACTGATAGGTGTGTTCTGCACATCCTCAACATATTTCTTGGAGAATACTGTTATATATCAATATTTAGTTGGTCATTTTCACGCAAACCACCATCCTATTCTACCAGAATATTCTGTGCAATGGGAAGCAAGCATATGACTGCTGAGCAATCGGCATTTATGATTGACCTACATCAAGTAGGGATGATGCTAAGGTATTCCCACACGACGCTGGTTAGGAAATTTCATAATATGGCACTGTGCGTCATGGTTTACACTATCCCCACCTCATGGTCCTTGTTATTTTGACTCTGTTCATACATGTTATGAACCTTGTTTTAGCTGCTAAATCCACACAGCTTGAAAGTGATTGTAACTCAAATTGCTTGCGCTGAAACGCCTTAAAATGCTTATGGTGATGGAATCTTATGTCAAAAGTTATTTAATTGAAAACATCTAAAACTCATGTCTATTCATTGTTGTTTATGAATTGTACAGGCAGGCAACTTCACAGTCATTATGTTTGTTGGATGAATTTGGTAAAGGTACTCTTGTAGAAGGTTAGTCTTGCCTTTGATTCGAATTTTCCAAGTACGTTGTTCTGTAATATGGCAGATATGATTCATTGCGTAATGTCCTCCATGTTCATTCAGATGGCATTGGTCTGCTTGGTGGGACAATAAATTATTTTGCCACATGTGATCATCCTCCAAAGGTTTGATTATCTTATTCCTCCCAAAATTTCACATTATGGGTGACTTGTGATGGATTGTGCTATATTGTTTTGCAGGTTCTAGTGTGTAGTCACTTGACTGAGTTGTTAAATGAAAGTTGCTTGCCAAAGGTATGCCTTGTTGCAAGGTTTCTGCCCAAGTTATTCTCATTTCAGAGTTTTAGTATCATGAAGTGATATAAATTTTTATGCTTATTTCAGTCTGAGAAGGTCAAATTTTACACCATGAGTGTGCTGAGGCCAGAAAACAATTCTACAAATATTGAAGATATTGTATTCCTATATCGGTATATTATTGTTTTTTTTTGCCCCAAATCTCTTCGGAAGAAAAGAACTCATTGCATTACTATTTATGTGATGACTTCATATTTTTGTTACACAGTCTAGGGTGGGTTGATAATCCTTGAGAAAACTTCTTCATCTGACATTGACAACAAATACAAACCATGGTTTTGGAATCTCTACATGGGTTTTATGATCCCACTTGTCCCTTTGCTCCATAGTATTATTTTGCAGATAGCTGACTAGTTTTTTCAGTTCTCATACAGGTTGATATATTGTTGTAACTAATGCCTGAAACTGATTCAATTGTGTGTTCTAGCCTTAGAAGTGGTTTTAGAAAGCATAAACATCAATACAGAACCATAATGCATGCATTTGGTCTTCTTTCAGGTTAGTTCCTGGCCGTGGTCTTCTAAGCTATGGTGAGTATAGTGTTGCTAGCAAGTTGGGTTCTGTTGTAGTGTTTTACTGAAACTGACATGCATCAGTTTATATCCTGCAGGACTGCATTGTGCACTTCTAGCTGGTATGTATGATCTATCTAAAAAGCAAAAAGGAGAAGTTTCTCAAACTTCTTTTGGTTGTGAAAGTCTGACAATGGATGCATGCAGAAGTTTTTCCAAATTCTAGATCCCGTGCGTGATTAATGAATAACAAATCTGCCTACCAAGAATGAGCCTGAATATAGGACCCAGTGACCTTAATAATCTGTGATTTTCTTTTATTAGCCCCAATTATAAATTTATAACGAAGGTTCTCTGTTTAGGTGATCTAGGGACCTTCTCTTGTTGGAACCTTTGAGGTTCAGATACATTTATTTTTGTGCACAACAAAAATTACCTTCAAGTTTTCTAATAGAAACAACACTGTTCATGCAGGTGTACCAGAGAAAGTGATTAAGAGGGCATCGTATGTGTTGGATGCTGTTCAAAATAATAACCATGTTGAGCGATGGAGCCATGAGAATATATTAGCCCAAGATCAGCAATACAAGGTTTTATCTTCAGAATATCAATCTGAAAAAGAGATACTATGGAACTTCCCATCTGTTTGTTCTTACATGTATAAACAATCATTGTTTGAATCAATTGCAGGATGCAGTTGAGAAGATGTTGGCATTTGATTTTCTTAAGGGTGACCTCAAACTCGTATTTCAGGAATTTTTTCCCTCTTAATCTAACTGATCAAAGGTATCATTTTTCTTGCCAGATATTCTGTCTAAAACAATCAAGGGAATCTAGTTTAAGAAGTGCAACTGGGTTTAGTTTCTGTTCTCTATTTTCCTCAACAATCTTTCAAATATCCCATACAAATTAATTCCTGTATATATTTTAGTGAATATGGCACGTGAGAGGTGAAACTTGGTTTCACTTCAATCTTGGGCACCTTTACTCTCTGTAAATCTCGCCTATATCATCTTTGTTTTTTGATGCATGGTTGGACTGGGCAGTAATCCTAGTCTTTGAATATATGTTACTGTGAGTAAATTAGTAGACCTGTGTTGAACTATTCCAACTGATTCTCACTACTCTGTCCAGCCCGTCTTCTCTTCTTAACCCACTTTTCATACATAATCCAAGCTGAAGATTCTGAAATGTGAATTAAGTGCACTTCATTGGAAGGATTCGTTGTAGCGCGACAAAATAAAATTTTTTGGTTGTTGCTTGCTTTGATTACCATAACCTTAAACCTACATGGCTTCCTATGTTGTTCCTGTCTATTTACTTCTTTGATGGTATAGCATTGTCATATCTTTGATATTGCAATCTTCTGAACATTTGAGAAATTTTCTATCCATTTTATTGTGATATTTGCTGGAATTGCACAATCTGTTTTCTTTCAAATATGTTTGGCTTGTATTTCTGAGCTTAAACAGCTACTAGATGCCTTGCATTGATCGGAAATGTGTACTGTGATGGACCATCAAAAATAGTATCAACAAAAATTCTTGCTATTGCCTCTGTTGGATGGAACAGGTCCCAGAAGACGTGATCATTTCTGTTGGCGCAGTAGGTTGATATGGGTACGCATGGGATATTGGCCTTCAGTTTCCCAAGCCCACAACAAGCTGATTTAATCTCTGTGAACCCTGAAATAACATCAAATTTTTCTTGTTATAAAGCAAGGAAATCAACAAATAAGAGGGTTTGAGCTGGAGATATATGAATGATAGTGTTTTTGATTTTTTTCCTTTTTGGCAGAAGCACCTCAAAGAATCTCTTTTACCAAAAGAATGATCAAATGTATATCAGAAAGCAATTGAAATGTTCCCTTATTAACAAAGCCATTATAAAAGTGCCCTTTTAGCTCAGGAAAAGTTTCTCTATTTTTGATTATCTTCGATATTTTTGGTTATTTAAAATGGGTTTTAGCGATGTTAAAAGCATTGCGAAATTTGTCAGAGCTAATACTCCATTGTATCTTAAAAAGATATCTTTACCGCGAGCAGCTGGGTTCTGAATGATGTTTTGCATGACGGCATAAGCGTCAAAGTAGGAGTAAGACATGCCCTTGAGCTCGGGTTTCAATTCCTGCAGCACTGATTTCAGTCCTTCGTTGTATTTAACAGACCAGTAATTTGTTTCTTCAATGCACTCTCCTGATTGATTCTTAATCCTTTGTGATGGAATACATCCAATCAAACCAAGCCCGGCCAACACGAATTTGCGTGCACCATGATCATATAATCTCTGCCAAAAATGTTTTGAATAAAATGAAAATTAAGAAAAGTGATTATATTTTTAAGGCCACGCGGGATGACATGACAATTTTCTGGGTTACCTTTAGCTGTCCTTTGAGGGTGGTAGCCATTAGATTGACGTATTGCTGTGGGGTGCTTTTTTTCTGAAGATCAGACGATCCAAAGTAGCCAAAGATATCATTGCTACCGATCGCAATAACAAATAGAGATTTAGAAAAGTGTTGTGGAGCAGAGGATCCCAGCTGTTGCACCAGTCTGTCATATACAGTGACATAGTGGCCGATCTGTGCCGTCAGGGGTATTGACTGTTGCTGCATATATAGAATATCATGTCAATTTTCTTCAACTTGCGGGGATAGCTCAGTTGGGAGAGCGTCAGACTGAAGATCTGAAGGTCGCGTGTTCGATCCACGCTCACCGCAAATGAACAAATATTTTTTTTAATTTTCTGAAATGCCCATAAACTAATGGGTCAATCAAGGGCCCAAGATTGAAGTTTTGTTTTAGCCTTGATTTTTAAGCCTATGCCTATGTTATCATACTCTGAGCTGAAAACAGCATTAAATATAGGGTCAAATCAAGGGCCCATGAAGTTATTTATTTATTTATTTTAATTTTTAATTGTTTGACTTACCAGAGCTTGATCAGAGCCGTTGAAGATTCCTGCACCTCCTGAGGCAAAGCTAACACCTGTTAGGAATGATGCTTTATACTTATTGGATTTCAGAGAAAGATATGGTGGCGAAGTTGGTAGCCCCACTTTCTCAGCTGCCACAGAATCAAATTTAAGTTCGTTAAAACACGAATATAATTGATTCATCTGCCAAACAACACAATACCCATCGACATGCATGAATCCCCAATCGTCCCATCATTTATTTTTAACATTATCAGACTTATTGAGAAGGACTAATGTCACGTATGATGAAAGGATTACGAGTTAAGAGGGTAATTAATATGGCTAGATTGACCCTCAAGTTTAAAGCAGTAGGGTTTACATTACATGGTTATGATAAAAGCAGTATGAGAATACAACTAATTTATACATGTTACCTCTTGAATGGTATAAAGGTACGTTCTCTGTATGTATGTATAGATCAATAATGAAGGTAAACTTGTGAAACTTAGAATGAATGATGCATGCACATGAACATGCACATGCACATGCACATGCACATGAGCATATTTGGAGAACTAACTTTTGTTTCTTCGGGTGCCACATAATCATCCATCAGCATCGACCCATGCACTCACTGAAGGAATACATTATTATCTTTTGTGGAATAGGAACCACTTAGTGTATATGGTTCTATATGTATTGATGTAAGACAGATGCTAGCTGATTCAAGGTATGACATATGTTTCCCATCTGGGATTTGCGTGAAGGCACAGAAAATGAACAAGGAAATCAAGAACACTAATATTGGACTCTAATATTATAATAAAAGAGATAACGAAAGGTGAGTTTAATGATATTGTTAGGTTTGCAACTAAACATATGCATGATAACTACCTTGAATCAAAGCCGAAAGGAACCTTTTAAATTTTCATGATCAGATAATTTATAGCTTACCGATGAAATCAGCAGCATTCTTCCCATTACTAAACCTTCCAGTCGGTTTCTTCGTCGGGAAATCTACACCGTTATGTGGGAAATCTGCTTTAGCAATCGACAAGGGAAGATAATTGTTATTGCCAACGTCTAGCAAGGAGTCTCCGAACACGAACACGGCCGGAACACTCTGAGCCTGTGAAAAACTACTGATGCTGATCAAGAAGAAGATCAGGGCAAGAAAGAGGGAGAAAATCTCCCGGAAAATATAGCAGCAAGCCATTTTAGAACTGGGAAAGAAACTCAGGTTCAATTGCTCGAGAGTTTTTGGTTATGGTATGGGAGCTGACATTGTAGGGGTCTGCGCTTTTATAGAGGTTGATATACAATTAAGCTGATAGAGCAAAAGTGTGAAAAGGAGGAAGTGAAGACTTCTATAGCGAAGGGTTTTGAGGAGAAGAAGTTTTATCACCACATTTGTCCCACCATAAATGCCATTTTCATCGAGGCTACTGCTTTGATTTTTTCTGACTTTTCGATTACGACTTTTTTAATTTTCAATGAAGTCAGATTGCGTTGGATTCTCAAATCTTGCTTGTAGAATGCAAACTTAATTGCTTGTTAATGACTTCTTAATTGTTTTTATGTAGTAATACTAATATATCGACCACCCAATATCACAAAGTCCTCATGATTATCTTATGAACCCCCTCTTAATCATATTCAATTAAGAAAAAGATTGAGTATTCGCAAGAATTTTGTAATAAAGAGGAAACCCAAATGGATTTCCATCCAAAAATAAATAAAATTCAACACAATCCCAATTATGAGCCTGTTAATTAATAAATAAATATATAATAGAAAGCCCACCCACCCTCAAATTCTCTTTGTTAGGTATGCATGCTATAACAATCGAAAGCCCACTCTTACAGTAGACAACAAGTAATCGGTTGTCTTGATTTCAGATTTTTGAAAAATAATAAAGACAAAAGTGATGTCTCGATTCAAATTTGTAAATAATCTACAAAGTCCTGAAGTGGGGACAACGCTTGTCCGAATTCAACAATCATAGCAGAGCCGAGTGTCGTTAAAATAGAGTGGCGGTCCCAACTCCCGGCCATCTCATGGAGAAGAATTCTCAATTCCACTTACTTTGCTAAAGAACAGTTGACGTATGCTCCTATTATTTTGAGAGCAGGAATGGTCTAATATGGATCCAAATTTGAGGGTAATACTATGAACGGATCCCATTTAGACAGAAGGCAAGGCAAAACCTAGAGATTACAGCAATGTGTGTTATCGTATGTCTGCGAACAGCCGGCTAATCTCTTCTTCGAATATTCTAGTTCGTCAACCTGCAAATGCAATAGTGTTAAAGGAGCTAATCATTCCTCGTTGTTGGCGTGGCCTCTGACTGGCAAATTTTATTATCACATCACCCGTATTACTGACGTAAGAGAGGTCAACAACGCACTAACTATTTGACCAACCACCGGCCGGCTAGCTGCCTAACTGTCTGGGTGGAACCAGTAGCAAGGTGCACCGCCGTGCGTGCCCCTTAGAAGTCGATGATTTGTGGGCCACTGCAACTGTGTATATGTAGTGCACTGCACCAGCTAGCTAGCACCACCGACTGAGTGGCCTCCTCCCATGGCTTCAAGTCAAAATAATGTGAACAGTCTGCATTTGTTCACACACAGCGCCGGCCAGCAAAACAAAGCTGTAGCTTTCGTGGTTGCTTGTTGGTTGGCTCATTCTATTTTGAAGTTCATCTTGTTAGAGTTGTTAATGTCCAAATTTCCAACGATAGTGACACTGACATCCCAATCTAATTATAATATTAAAACAAACCCCCAATTGTTATCAACAAAACAATTTCATTTCCAAATTCCAATCGTCTCGAATGTTCACATAATGGACTTGCATATTTTCGCTCTCTAATCTTAGATGGCAGTGATCTCTCTTTTCAATCGTGGGTATAGCCTAATTTCATGACCCCTGCATGTCCATTAACGAAGCTTTTTAATGTTTTCATAAGCTCCCAGCTTAACAGTACTTGTACCGAGACGATAATGGATCACTTATAGCTGAGTTCTACGACAATATTGTTTATAGGCAGCAAATTGGCATGAGAACAGATACATACTTTCTTAATCAACGAAATATGGTATATGGATGCTCTGAGAAAATAAAATAAAATAAAATAATTTCCCGCAAAGAGATTTTATTTTATTTTAATACAAATTTGATGCAAATAACACGATATTATCTATTTTAGTATAATTTAAATAGTAATGATAACTCAAATTTGATTTCTTGTGAATTTATTTTAAATACCAAAATTTTTTAATTTTTTATCTTAAAAAGTCTCTTACTAATCAAGAAACAACAGAATATCTACAAGGCACGTTGTTGTTGAGCACTGATTTTTGCTTGCATACCTACATCTGCACGAAGGGTGATACTGTGAGACAAACGCTAACTGGCTATTGGAATGGCTAGGTAAATCCCCTTTTGACCCACCACCGGCTGGGTAGCGGGTAGCTGTGTGGCCGCTGGAACCAGCAGGGTGCGACCGTCATGCGCCATGTGAGTCGATGATTGCCTGGTGGGCCACCGTATATATGCCGCACCAGCATTACCTCAACCTCTCAATCAATGGGTGGTCCATGATCAACACCTATCCATCCAATCTAATCTAATCTAATCCCATGGATTAGCTTCAAATCAAATGGGAACAGCCTACATTTGTTCGCACACGCCACGGCCGAGCTGACCATTCTTTATTTGGTTTGCTACTTGGACTTGGCTTATCCAAGCACATCATCTTCTTCTTTGATTTATTGCAAATTCTAAGGATATCTGTCACATCCAAAAATACATTCATAATTATAAAAATAAAAAAATATTAATTTCCACTTCCAATCGTCCGGAATGTTCAACACCTGTTTGACTTGTTTATTCATAATTTGATTCACACTAACCCCAATATACGCAATCCTGACACAAATTCTAACCAAGTTTCAATCGGTTCCACACAAGGGTTGTGGATCCTCCTATCAACAGTTTTAATTCTTTATCTAATTTTCTTAAGGTGTGTTGTGTGTGGCATGTGGCATGCACACAGGAGAGAGATGTATCCCATCTAAATCCCATATATTTTCCCTATAGCATTCTTGCTTTGTAAGCAGCTTTCCAGCAGCTCTGGTAATTCAATATACGATCCTTCCATTGCCTGCTCAAAACAGAACATTAACACTATTTCAGATACCACAGACCCTGGGACAAATTACTATAGTTAGAAGCTTCCGTTGGGAAAATGCTATGATTTTTGTACTCCCTGGGAAATTTCCCAGGCTTGTAATTGGCGCTCATGCTACAGCATGTTGAAGGCGCGAGTTGCTCCAACAGAAAACCAAACACGCCGAAATATTCTTGATGAACTGACAGGAATGTAATCGCTAAATAGCAAAGATGGGATCAGGAATAAATAGCACAACATGGACATCAAAAGTCAAAGAAACCCTAAGTTACAAATAATTCATAGTGTGTGTGTGTGTGTCTCTCTCTCTCCTTCTCTCTCTCTCTCTCTCTCTCTCTCTCTACACACACGCACGCGCGCACAAAGAAATTACCAAATCTGAACTCTAATTTGTTTCATAGACCATTCTGATACAAGTTCAACCTCAAGATCGTGTTCATTTCGATAACTTCTGATCACCCTAAAGAAACATATTTCATGCAGAGCATTCATGTACAAGCTGCACCACATAATTCTAGTTTTATCCAATCATTTTGCATCCAGTAGTTCCTTTAAAAGCAGCTTGAAGCTAGCTTCAGAGCATCTTCCGCGAGGCATGATTTGTAATTTAGAACAGAGTACCAAAACTTTAAATGGCTGTAAATGCTTCAGAATTTCTGGATCTCGATCATAATCCTGGAACAAAGAATTGACTACAAAAACTGAACAATGTTAAACTGTATAGTCAGATTCATAGTTTCCGAGGTTCACAATATTGCAGTTTGTTTACTGCACAGATATATTGCCCCACTGGGAAAGAAGCAAAGTTGTGAAATAGAAAAATTGGATGAACCTCATCCATTAAGAACATCACAATTCTCTGAGAATCCAAACCAAGTAAACTTTGCAATTGTACATCTACCATCACAAACATGATATGCACTCTAATGAAAAATATAACAGGAAGGATTTAAACTTTGTAACACCCTGACTTTTAAGAGATCCACACATTTGCATAAACAAACGATCTTTTATAAATGTACTTAAACTACCTGCTGGCAGTTCATTTCTACTCACCTTTTCTGTTACAACAATAATTGGTTTAGAATTAAACTTGCCCTCTAGTTCTTCAAGCTTCTCTCTGATCATCTCAATATCCTAGAGACATTAGAAACGAGACATTAAGAAATTAAAATATTATTATTGTGAACTGATTACGATAAAGGAGAAATAATAATGGGATAGAAGATAATGTATCTTTTATGCAAGCTATACCAATCTCAAATTATCTTGCATGCCTAAGAACAGTGTGTAATTAAGGTGCAATTAAAGCACCTTGTGCACAGAAATAAAAGGACCATGCATATTAAAAAGCCGTATTTCAAGGAGAAAGATAATCGCACCCTAGCTTTAAATAAGTGATGGTCGCTAAAGTCAAGTCGATCAACACAATATGCTCCTAACTGCAGCAAGTTACCAGCATTTAGAGATGAAAGCAAAATAGAGCATAAGAATAGTGCCCACTAGATCTCTAATAAACATTTCTAAAAAGATAAAGAAAAATATAATATTATCAAAAATACCTTCTGCAGTGACTGCACAAAAGCATCCGCAGAACCAATTGCAGAAACACATAATACAACAGCATTACAAACTGACGTCAGTGGTATCATAGTGTTGATATTTCCCACTTCAAATAAGTGTGAGGGAGACATTCTAGTGAAGAAAATAGAAAGAGAATTCTTAATATCTCGCATCTCTAATTCAATTTCTTTGAGATTATTTTCTGATACCTGCATGGGCAGAAGTAAAAACTCAAAGCTCATTCAATTTGCCTTTTCTTGAATCCATCTGTTACCACACATATGGCAACAAATTGAAAACAGAAGAAAAGTTGAGTTATATTGATTACATATTACAGCAAATGCATCAATACTGCACAATATTTTTTGGATCATAGAGATTATGTAAAGGTAGAATTGAGAAAGGTCAGTTTTGTGATACCAGGTCTGCATGATGGACGACAGCAACATCTGCTTTCCTGAGCGCCATCAATGGTTCCCTTAAAGGGCCAAGTGGTAGTAACTTGCGGTTTCCCCATGGCATTAGCCCATTAACCATAACAATTTCAAGATCACGCCATAAGCTCCAGTGCTATCTTCACATAAATAATAGAAATTATCAGCCGAACCTCCATGAGCAAAATATGAACTGAATGCTCACACTGAAAGTAAAAAACAGAAATAAAAATACCGTAAAATTAACCCATGAATGAATAATGGTCTGTGTTTCAGAGAGAAAGGGATTGTTCTTTCTCTAGATTATGTTACCAAGAAACAAATTCTAGAGAGAAGATCATATTGTTTCCAATCAAATGAAAAAAAGAATAACAATAAGTTATAAGAGAAAGCACATAATAACAAAGTTATCACCTGCATTCCGTCATCTAGAATTGCAGCACCAATTTTTTCTGATATGGGATGACTCCCAACTTTCTGGTCACTGCAAGTTCTTTCAGAGGATTTACAACCACGAGGATCAATGGAACCATATTTTACAAAGAAAGAAGCAGCAGTAGCTGCCCTATTAGCACCTACACCAATTTTTGCAGGTCTCTCAAGAAGATGCCTTTGGAGCATTCTAGCTTCATCCCCACCGGCATAACCCTGTACAGTACACGTATAATAAGATGATAGCATCACAATGTAAGGTTGCAACCTACAATGCAATTTGAGCTTTACAGTCAGCAGATCACACGCATCAAACCAAGAAAGAAGGGAAAGAAAATGTTGCCTTCAAAACTGGTTTAGGCAAATCATGGATTGAAAAAGAGATATTCTATCATCCTGCTACCCTTTTACAATCTGCAACTTCCAATAGGTTGTGAAATTTCTCTTATCCATGAATACCCAGTAATTGAATTGAGTAAATAAGAAAGTCATCTCAAACGAAAGTTGCAACCAACAAAAGAGCCAAATTATTGTACCACGTAAGCATTAAGACGAGCAATTTTGCAGAAGAAAAATACCCTAGTAAGAATGAGAGGTGAAATTCCAGAATCAGCTAAACAGTGAGCTAAGAACTCAACCATTGGCGTCTTCCCAGTGCCTCCCCACGTCAAATTCCCAACACTAATCACGGGCACCGGCAACCTTACAAATCAATTTCCAATCAAAATAATTAAGCATATTAAACAATGGAATTGCTACATGAGCAAATTCAATAAGCTCAGCTGAATAGAATGTAGTCCAAAGGCTCCATCCAACTCAATTTAGTACCCAATGCAGAATATTTTACGCTCTTTTCAGTCGCAGAGAAATGAAAAAGGAAACATAACCATAATAAATCGAGTCAACGGATTTAAATATCCTAGAAATACCATTCAAATTCGACGTTTTCCCTCCCAGAAATCGAAGCTATATCAAGAGAGGGAGATTACCAATGCTTGGAGAAGAAGCCATAGTGGTAGAAAGAGCGACGGAGAGAAAGAGCGATGCCGTAGAGAGAGGAAGCTAAGGAAAGCAGAGGAATCAGAGATGATTGGAGAGGAGAAAGCTTAGCGTAGTCTTGCGCGTACGCGATCTCGTTCACTACTCTCCGCAGTTTCTCCATGGAAAGAGAGTCGAGGAAGGAAGGGAGTGAAGAGCAAAAATGGAGTTGGAGAATTGGGCCGTTGAGTTTGATGGATGTCCCAGATTGTAGTCGGTCCTTTTTAAATCATGATCTTGGGTAACAGGCCCGCTTGACGAAAATTAAGCATTATCAGCTAATTAGGCTTTTAATTACTGATTAAGGATAATCATCATAACAAAAATGAATATCGAATTCATTTGTACCAAAAAAAAATTATTAATTATGTTAATAATTTGTACCGTATTATATTTTAATTGTATTAAAATAATTGACATAATTATTAAATATATTAAAATAATAAAATTATAATTTTATATTAATTTACATTTATAAATTTCGTGGACTTAAAAATTACCATCCTCGGTGCTTTTCCTCTGTAGTGTCCAGATCGTCCGTATCGGCATCAAAACCGTGTCTGAAAAGGACAGATGCTAGGAGACCAGTGCAGTTACTCTCTTACTCAATGGAATCCTTGACACAGGTTGTTATCTTCCTCTCTGGAATAGATCCTCTTCTGTCCGAATACGAACTCTGCTTTACAAAGTTTAAGGCGTGGTGGTTTTAATTTCCATTTGGAATAGCAATTAACACAATATTATTCTGTTCCAATCAAAAGGAACAAAAATATGTTTTGAAAAATTAACTTTTGCTAGGTCCCACCACTTAAAAAAAAAAAAAAAAAAAGAAGCCAACGCCATTGATCAGAGTTACGGTCCTCGTCTCATCACCCAAATCGTACGGCCAGCATTTTTTTCCACCGTTGTCCGATCTCGAACCGCGGTTTGAGTACTGTTTATTGATTGAAGTATCATAATTTCCATCACCGACTCCGGGCCCCACTCATCAGAGGAAAGATACAATACGTGGGACCCACCTCACTTACCCTCCTTCCTTGGTCAGTTAGGCCCACGTGTTGCTGGGTCCCCGCGTTGTTGATGTGAGCAAGGACAAGTAAGTTCACACTTGTTCGCTTCGCTCTCTCTCTCTCTCTCTCTCTCTCTCTGTTCCGCTGCTTCGCTGTATTGCTTTTGGCTTCTATGCTGGTGGACCAGATAAGCTTCCGTCACCGTCAGATGAGTTTAAGTTCGCGATCAGATAGCCGTGACTTTCTATCAAAGCCGTGGATGTGTGGCTTTAGTAGTATAATCCCTCATCACGGGCGTTCATACTTAGATGATGTGATTTTGACGGTTGTGATTGAGATGAACGGTGTACACTAATGGAAAAGCAAAAGAGAGAAGATTTTGTTCCCAATAATGGAAAGGCGGTAAAGTATGTTGAAATGGCCAACAAGTCCTTTGCAAAAGCCACGACGAAAGTAAATTATAGTGGCTAATGTAGTCAAAGTGGGAAGTCATGGCGGTCTCTTTCTAACCTTTGTTGAAAAATTTTAAAATGTTCGCTTCACTCGCTTTCAGGAGCGTGAGATACATTCACAACATTCTCAATTGCGGCCTATCAGCTTTCTGCCGCTGGATTGCTGCAGCAAACTCTGGTCAATTATAAGCATGCAATCATCCTCCTATGCTCCGTCCAAAATTGACTTCTGTCCGAAATTGAATGACTTACGTTGTAATTATTAATCGGATAAATTAATTTTTTGATAACTAAATAAAGATATTAAAATAATTAATAAATTCAATTAAAGAACAATTAGTACCTAAAATGTATTAATGGCTATAATTGCGAGCATTAACTATCAGATTACACTTAATTAACCTTGTCGTACTATTCAATAATGTTAATGGTCACTTGAGATATGAACAGAGCGTGGTGTACACGCGCCAGAGCCGAATTCATAAGCATCTCTCCTTGTTGAAGAAAAGAAAATTGGAAAAAGACGACGTGACCGAACGGGCAGTGGCAAATAGACACGCAATCCCCACCCGGGCAACGGGCAGCACCAAACGCCGTCTTTCTCAGCCACTAACGCCGTTTTTATAGGGCAGCGGACAAGAAATCGAAAAAAAAAAGAGGAAAAAATCAATCATTTTGTTACGACGAACCTGAGTCACTTCTCAGCAAACCAGGCACGGACTCAGGCTCGGACCTCACGAAGCCCTCACACGAAAAAGCCAAGCCACCACCCAAGCAGGGAAAGAAAGCGAAAAAGAGAGGGACCGAGTTTTAGAGAGAGAAAGAGTTCTTGTGAGAGAAAATGGGCCCGATCGTGAAGAGGAAGAAGAAAGGGAGGCCATCGAAGGCGGATCTAGCACGGCGCCCTATTTCCCCAACTCCGGCGAAGGAATCGGTAATCCGGCGTAGCGTTCGGCGACGAAATGTGCGATACGACATCGACTACTACGAGGATTACTTTGACGTAGAGGACGAGGACGAGGACGAGGAAGAGGAGAGGACGAGAGAGAAGAAGCTCAAGCTCGTACTGAAGCTGAATCAGAGAGACGACTCGGCCGAGCCGGCTCGGAGCCGGTCTCGCTCGTCGGCACGTACAGAACGCGGCTCGGATGAAGAGGAGGAAGAAGATAAGCCGGTGAAAAAGAAAAAAATTGACGGTGTTGATGTCAGTGAAAGCGAAGAAGAAGATGATTATGAGGAGGAGGAGGTATGTATTTGATCGAAAATCCAGCTCAGGCAAATGGAGATTCTTTTGCGCCGGTTCAGACTTGTATATAAATACTACCACGAATGCTCTTTTTGGTTGTGTCGGGTATTTAGAGGGAGATAATAACGGTCGGGTCAACTGTCAAAAACTAACAGCAGAATCTGATAACACGCTCCTACTTTCTCTCTCACATTGTCTTTCTCTCTCTATCCAACTTCCTTTGTTTATCTATAGTTCTTTTACGCCCTGTCCCTCTCCATCTATGTTTGAGAGTACTTACGTATTGTCTGCTTTTACTGTCGCTGTCTGTGTCTTTGTCTCTCTCTCTCTCTAGCACACGCAGCTATAATTTTGGTTCACAGATACATATATAATTATTTGCGTTCCTGGGTTTTAACAGGAGAGGGGGAGAAAATTGCAAGCTAAAGGGGAGGACTCGATTCCAGGTTTGTTTTTGGTTTCCAAAATTGGGTTTTGCTTACTTTTGGTGAAAAAAAAAATGTGCGGGTTTTATAGGTGGGATTTGGTTGATTCTGAGAGATGCTGTGTTCCTTTGATGTGGGTTTGTGTAATTTGATTTTTTTTTTGAGATCAGGGACTCCAACTGACCGTGCATCTGTCATTCCTTTGCCTGATAGGAAGTCTTTGGAGTTGATACTAGACAAACTGCAAAAGTGGGTGACCCCTTTTTTTCCCTGCATCTCTGTCTATGGTGATAATGTGTTGCGTTGCTTATTGTTTTTGTGTCTAACTGTGACAGGAAAGACACATATGGTGTTTATGCTGAACCGGTTGATCCCGAGGAGGTACGTGGAGTTTGTTTTAAATGTTACAGTTTTTTTGGAAGACATTCATTTTATCAGAGATTGAAGTGGTTATTTTTTTGTAGCTTCCTGATTATCATGATGTGATAGAGAATCCAATGGACTTTGCCACAGTGAGGAAGAAGCTGGGAAATGGATCATATTCTACTTTGGAGCAATTCGAGGTTGGTACTTATGCTTCACCAAATTTTGGTTCTTAGCACTGAAACTTTTTCTTGGGACATGGGGGCTTTTCCGTGTTTTGGGTACTGCATTGCGTTACTCGTTGTGCCTCGGTAGGAGAATGATGACCTATTGGTGTCTATGCTTATGCAAGCTATGAAATAATCACCTGCTATTACTGGCTCAATACTGTTGGGGAATGTTGACCCGGTGCTTCTTTTGACAATGGAGACATGTGATTGTTGGATTCTACTTCCGCCGTGCTTTGCTTACGTATGCTGGCAATATCTAATTAAGCTGCTTTAGGCGTACTTAGACTGAGATATTTTTCACTCCGCTTATTTCAGATTATTATGCTTCAGCATCTCATCCTCTGAAAAAATAATATGCAGACATGGGAAGAAGAAAAAAGCTGTTATTCTATCTTGTGAACTAGCAGTTATATCTTGGAAGAGAAAACAAATAGCAATAACGCGAGGCTGCCAGTATTTCCAGACTAAATTGAAATTTCTTTCTATTGCTTTCCAAAATGGGAATTAGTTGTCTGCACTGTGATTTGATGCTCTATTGCTCTTTTTCCTGTTCATTGAAATAGGCTGGCTTGAGAAATCTCGTAAAGTAGGTAGATAGCTCTGTAGAGAACTCAATAAGTGCCAATAATAAATTACACTTGTTTTGGAGTGGAAAATGGGACCTTGTTATTTAGTTTATCGGTTGTTTGTAGGACTTCAGGTCCTTTATGGTCCCGTGTAATTGCAGTGTGATGCCTGTTCCTCGTCGTATAGTTGGTTTGCCCCTTTGCTGGATGACCTGGTTTAGTCAACTGGAATGAAGATGCCTTAGAAAATAGCGGTACCGCCTCTTTTGAGTAGTTCAACAGGAAGTCATGCCTCCAAGATTTTGGGCTTATTTTCTTTCAGCTTTGTTGATTTTATGATTATCACTGCAACCTCTTCCCATTTAAGTAAGATTTGAAATTATAGCAGTATTAGAAGAGTCTTGCAGCAATTTACATGGTCAAGATGTTTTATTCTTGTTAATGGTAACTTTCTCTGGTGGAGTTTGTGTCTGCGTATCTATGTGAGGGAAGTGTTCAAAGTAGGGCCAAAGAAACATGCAGATATCCACAGCATGTGTCTGCGTGTTGATTTCTACAAAGGTTCCTTGCAAGTTCCCTGGCTGCTTCATCCCTTTGATTTTTATCTGGATAATGCCCATTGATTTGTAATGCAACCCATCTCTACATATGCCTGATTACTTCTGTGCTTAATGAACATGAGCATTGGATATTGATGACTTCGTGTCGATAGTTCTATTCATTTTTCTCTTATATGGTTTATTATTATCTAATAAGCATGTCATTACTTGCTAGAAATGCATTTCCTTCTGTTCATTCCCTTACATTTTAGATATGTATTGATTTGAAAAGTTGGTTTTCTTTAATGCAGAGTGATGTTTTTCTAATATGCTCAAATGCAATGCAATACAATGCGCCAGACACTGTATACCATAGACAGGTATAATGCTTTCTTCTTCTTACATCGTTGTACTTCCTCCGTTTGTTTGGTGTGTTAATCCAATTATAAAATTATTTGTGAAGGCACATGCCATTCAAGAACTGGCAAAGAAAAAATTCCATAGGCTAAGAGTTGGCATTGAACGCTGTGAGAAAGAACTGAAGCCAGAGCAAGAGCTCAGGTTAGAGAAGGAGCTCAAGTTAGAAAAAGACCTTAAGTCAGAACAGAGAACAAAACCTAACTTTTTGGTAAAGAAGCAGACAAAGAAGCCTTTCAGCCGAACCACACAGGAGCCAGTTGGCTCTGACTTCTCATCGGGTGCTACTCTTGCCACCACGGGAGATATCCAGAATGGTACTGTTGCAACCCAAGTTGGTGGTTATGAGAGGCCAAACCAAACTGATGGGCATGTGGATGGTAACTCGTCCCTGGTTGATAATAATTTAGAGAAGGTGGAAGAACTATCGTCAGGTATGATCTAAAGTGATTTTATTTTAAAATATGGTCATCTGTCATTTCAGAGGTAAATGTTCAAAGAGGACAGATAGTGGTGATTATTTTTTTCCATGTTTCCCTGAATAATGGGAAGTGACCGTCCTGCTCAGAACTAGATTCAAAATGCTATTTTTCCAGTTTTACAAGGCCAAACATGTTGATGTATAAGGTATTTTAAATTCCTTGTCATTAAGTTGTTTCCTTCTTACTTCTGTGTTTCAGGGAAGGGTCTCCTATCTAAATTGGGGCGGAAACAATCTGTGACTGATGAGAACCGTCGTGCAACTTATAACATATCAAATCAACTGGTGGTGAGATCAGGGTCAATATTTACAACCTTTGAAAGTGAAATCAAGCAGCTGGTTGCTGTATGTAATGAAAAAACCAATCTTTTTTTTTTTCCCCTCTTTTGATTACTGGTCACCTGTACTCCAAAACGAATTTCGCTATGGTTTTTTTCTCTCAGGTCGGCCTTCATGCAGAATATTCGTATGCCAGGAGCCTGGCCCGTTTTGCTGCTACTCTTGGTCCTGTTGCTTGGAGAGTTGCCTCTCAGAGGATTGAACAAGCACTACCTGCAGGCTATAAGTTTGGTCGTGGATGGGTTGGAGAATATGAGCCTCTTCCTACCCCAGTATTAATGCTTGAAACCACCCGTATGCAGAAAGAATCTGCTTTGTTTACAAAGTTAGAGTCCCCTGCTGATCTATGGGAAGATAACACAGCTTTTAGAACCCCTGTTCCTGCTAAGGTGCATCCTATTAGTTGGCCTATTTCAGAAGGGAATTCTCCACTGTTTCGTCCTGCTAATGGAACCGCCACAGCAGGAAAGAGACCACTTTTTGCTTCTGCTGGAATGAAGGCTTCTACACCTATTAATGCTGTTAACCATAAGCATAATCCATTCTATAGGACTTTGGCCGAACCTGAGAATAAGGCTTCAAAGCAAGTTGAATTGAACTTGCCACCCACTTCAAACCAAAGTAACAGTGTTCTTTCAGGAAAACAGATGTCAAATAAATTGGAAACAGCAGCGTCTAGGTCAAGTGAGATGATGCCAAGGAGCATGAACCTTCTGCAGTCTTTACCTTCAAAGCAGTTGACTAATAATGGAGTTGGTGGTGGAGGATTGCCAAATGGAAAAGTGACAAGTACTTGTGGAAACATTAGAGCGACTAGTCCGTCTGCTGATAATGTTCCCAATCAAATGGCAAGGGCAACTAAATTCTTTCCCCATGGGCAGGAGCATGGCATTAATGATCCTGTTCAAGCGATGAAAATGTTAAATGAGAAGGCTCAAAATCAACAGAATTCTTCAAATCAATCCCCAACTAATACTCCAGCAGCAATGCCATCGGTCCCATCTGTAAGAAGAGATGACTCAAATAATGCTGCAGCTGCTGCTGCCCGTGCGTGGATGTCCATTGGGGCTGGAGGGTTTAAACCAGCAACTGAAAATTCCAGATCACCAAAAAATCAGATTTCTGCTGAGTCATTGTACAATCCAAGTCGAGAATTCTATACACAAATTTCACGAGTTAGAGGGGAGTTTCCTCTTTCAGTAGGCATGCAGTTTCAGTCCGAGAAGAACAGCTTTCCACCTCAAGGATTTGTACCACAACCTGTTCGTGCAGTAAATGAAGCACAGTTCCAAAATAGACCCGTGGTTTTCCCTCAATTAGTTAATACTGATTTTCCTAGGCTGCAGATGCAGTCACCTTGGAGAGGCCTTAGCCCACATTCGCAGCCAAGGCAGAAGCAGGAAGGTCTTCCTCCCGACTTGAATATTGGCTTCCAGTCTCCAGGATCTCCGGTGAAACAGTCTTCAGGTGTTCTGGTTGACTCTCAGCAGCCAGATTTGGCTTTGCAGCTCTGAGTCTGGATTAGTTTCTTGAGGAATTGGGAATTGCATACAAATTTCAGATTGGGTGTAAATCTCTGGCCTCCTATGCCTTGACTTGAGCATTTGACATTGCTGGTATAGAAGGCCTATCCATCAAAATTTGAGTCGCAGTCTTGGATGAAATAACTTGGAGATTTCGGAGTGAACCTTGACTTGGACTGGTTTGTAGTGATGATTCTGGGGGCCTTGGCTTTTGGAGGAAGGATAATTTTGATCTTGAATTTGTTTGTGTCATATTTTCCTAACAAGAACCACTGACTTAGAAAATGGCAATGCTTGTGTCTCGTAAAAATCCTAGTGAGCTAAATTCTTGGAAAAGTTCAGTTCCAGTTTCAAGTCGTAGAATGATTTTTCATGATTGTTGTCTATCGTTCAACAGGTTATTAGAATTAGAATTATATCACCTGTAAAACTCAGTCGATGCCCATGTACATATAACTACAGATGTACGAGAATTATTGCTTTAGATTGTTTCTTCAACTTAATTGCATTGATCGTTCCACTTCTTTACCTGATCGGTTGGTATCCTTTAACTGAACTGAATCAGAGTAAGAGTATATTTAAAGACTCGTGCTTCTTAATTTTGATTTTAATTGGGTTAGCAAATGCCTAGCATTTGTTTTAGCACTGAGTTGCAGAATAAGATTATGGAAGGTCGGCACGCAAACCCCATTTTAAAAAGATCATTCAAGGATCAATATCAAATTGTTGAACAATCAAAGCCAAGGATATTAATTTCTCTCAAGAAAATATCTATCGAATGCAATTACATCATGTATTATCGTTGAAATCTATTGAAATAGCCCAAGAGACTCCTATTTTGGACCGATACTATGATAACCACAAGACCTAACCACCCTTGATCCCGAGTAAATCTTCTTTACATGATGCAAGTACAACTACTGTATATAAGCCACAGCATGATTTGCTTAGCCACTACTCACAGCTAAAGATTATTGAAAACTCGTCGTCTTTCTCGTTAGAGAGCGGGAAAATGCAATCCCCACGTCCTGTTTTTGCTTGTTCTTGGGATTTTTTCCCCTGAGTTTCTTCTTGCGATTTTTCAAATCGCAGACATCGCCATTGCATACATACCCTTTCGATTGAGAGGAATCTGAAAAACAGATCCAAATGTTTGACAGAAACGACATATATGGGGTAGCTAGATTTCAGCTCTTTCTAAAGTGTATGATTTCATGCGTAAGGTGCCAGTTTTGGCTGTTTTGATCGGCATATTTATAATCGAACAAAAACAAGAAGAAGAAGGAGGAGGCAAGGCAAGGCAAGGCAATTTTAATTTTGCATCATGAAGAACGTGACAATGTTGGTGGGCTAGCTCCTCCGACGGGGTATGGTTAAGCACTAAACGGGGCACACGGTTCATCTGTAATAACCCCACATTTTTTAAGCAAAAGATTTTGGACCAAACTCGGCCTTCTGTTTGAGTGTACAATAGTATATATGCAGTAGGTTTCTTTCTTTTACTCTTTCTTGTTTGGATGCCGAGAAAATCACACATGCTAAGGTTTGCATGGTCATTTTTTTAAAAAATATATATATATATATATTGGGATGCTTAGAAACTGAAAACTGATTGAAAATTAAATCAGAATATTTGTTCTAGAATGTAATAAATTCGGTGTATTCCTATTTATTGTACGGATAAAAATTTTCGATTAAATGTTAAGATTCTTAATTATTTAATAAATATCTTTAATTATTATATTAAAATTAATAAATATTATAAAAATAAATATTTTAATACATTAAAACAAATTTTAAATTAAAAATAAAATATTAAAATATTAAAATTTTATTTTTTAAAAAATGCTATCTTAGGCAAATAATAATGTGGTGTGTGTGACCAAAACAGCCAACACTTTCCTTTCATATCTGTCATTTTTCTAAAATATTATAAAATAGAAAATAGAAAAATACCAATACATATAATGCTAATATACCAATAAAACAATTATATTTATTTTTTTTATTAAAAAAAATATTATTATTATTATTATTATATTACTCCACAGTCAAAAACAATTGAACAAATGACGCAGAAGCTTTGGTCAGCAGACAGGACATTCTCTCTTGCCCTGTTCTAATTCCTTCTTCAAGACGCAGTCAAAGTCGAAAAAAGAGTTGAATTCGCTAAGACTCTGCAAGAAAATGAGAGCAAAGAAGCATACAGCCAAACAATTGCTGTAACAACTAAAGCCGTCTTCTTAGTTTCACCATTAAAATCCTTGTCTTGCCAACTTCTCTCTTTTCCTCCCGATAAATCTTTCCCGAAAGAGAAATGCATAAACCGTTATCAGTAAATAGTTTTCACCTGAAATTCTTTTCCCGGAAATAAGTTTCCCAGAAAGTGCAAGCAACGGGGAGAAGAAGTTTCAGGAGGGTTTATGGATCTTGGGTTCTTTGATTACAGGAATTCAACTTTCGAGGACAACACAAGACAAAGCAGCGAAAGACTTTCAGTTTTGATCTCTTTCGCTGTCCTTGTTGTACCAAACGTCGTGGCAACAACTCTTGCCTGCTGAGTAATTAACAACTCCCGTCTGTCTTTGGATATTGTATAAAGAGAGAAACTTCAGAAAAACAAAATGAAATAAAAAATTCAGCCCACATTTTGTATTTTTGCTACCATAAAGAACATGAAATCGTAGCCTAAAGAGAAAGTGTCCAAATCTCTCTTGGACCCACTGCTGCTGGTTCAAGAAAGAGAAAAATACAAATTTTCTTAACTAGAAAGGAAAAAAAATATAGAACACAGTATCATTTGCTTTCTGTTTTATTTGTTTTTATTTTTTATATCATACAAATAATTTACAGAAAGATACAGAAGGAAGATGTTGCTAGGGAACATCAGTAGCGAGCAACTTGAAAGTGGGTCGTCTGGAGTGAACGGTGACGGTGGTGGTGATGGTGGGATTCAGTTGAAGAAAGGGCCGTGGACGGCAGCGGAGGATGCTATTTTGACGGACTATGTGAACAAGCATGGAGAAGGAAACTGGAACGCTGTGCAGAGGAACGCTGGCTTGGCTCGTTGTGGGAAGAGCTGTAGGCTTCGTTGGGCTAATCATTTGAGGCCAAACTTGAAGAAAGGCGCGTTCTCGGCGGAGGAAGAGAGGCTTATTGTTGAACTTCATGCACGGCTGGGGAATAAATGGGCGCGCATGGCTGCTCAGGTAGTACAAACTTAACATTATGTTCATCTTCCTTGTTTTTATTATGAATTGTTGGTGGTGTTACGAGTTCTTGTTTGTTTCTTTTTATGCTTTTACCAAACAAAATGCTTCAATTGTTTTTTATTTCCTGTTTTCTGTTTCCAAGACCACCTTCTGACTCTGTCCCTTTCTTTTGGATATGATTCTGCCCAGGTTTCACTCTCTCTCTCTCTGGATAATCTGTGTTTCATTCTGGGTTTTTGAGGTTTTGATTGTTAGAATTCTTCTTCCTTTTCTTTCTTGAGCTGTTTTCGTTTTCCTGTATTTTGTTTCCAATGCTTTCAAGAACACGTTAGTTGTTTTCTCTACTTTACAAAACATGTCTTTTGTTTGTTTATTTTTGCTCTTTTGTTCTTTCTGCTCTGCAACCAAGACAAGAACAGACATTTTTATTCTCCATTTATGATTTTCTGTTTATTTATTCTTCTGTTTTGATTGTATGAAAACAACTTGCGTTGTCATTTGGCTCTTGAATTAACCATAAGAAAATAGACTAATTTCTCAGTTTCTGCGTTCTCTTTCTGATAGTTACCTGGGAGAACAGACAACGAAATCAAGAACTACTGGAATACGAGAGTCAAGAGACACCATCGTCTAGGCATCCCGCTCTATCCGCCCGAAATTCAGCAGCAACATCAACATCAACGATCGTCACACTCCTACCAATCTTACCACTCTCAACCTACTACTCAAACCACCCATAATTCCTTCTTTTTCCAGACTAACGCTACCGCACCCAACACCCCCACCGGCCACCAACACCACCACCATCACTTCCCTCCGCCGTGCTACCCCCGCAGTCCTAACGGTTCTGTCTCCTCAACTCCGACGCCTCTCTCTCCCAGCCTGCAATCTCCTCACCATCCAGCTTTTCCTACTCTCAGTCACTTTGAGACCAACAACAGTAACAATTCAAATGTCAGCAACGCCAACATCAGCAGCCCTTTCAATATGTCCAGAACTCCGCCTACGATTCAAAATCCGTCGCGCTTGAAGCGTTTCCGTTCTGATACTAATATTAGTACTGCTACTACTAGTAAGAGTAACAATGGAATCGGCTGCAGCAACTATCAAGGAAGCAGTAACTACTCTCTTCCGTTTTCGCCGTCCTTGCGAAGTCCATCATCGCCGGCTCTTTTGACTTCTCCTCCGAGTATTTGTAATACAAGTAATTTCTCGAGTACAGCTTCTAAGTTACTGTCGCTTCCTTCGTTTTCATCAATCCAGGTTCCTTTCAGTGCTCGAAATTCATCCTCTGTTTTTGGAACCCCGGATGAGAAAGATTGTATTTTGTCAACTGGTCCGGTCGTCGCATTGAAACCGGAGCTCCCTTCAAGCCAATTATTGTCCCAGAATGGAAACCCAGAGTTAACTTTCGATCATGAGAAGTTGAGCGTGTCTTGCAGTGGAAGTGGGTTGTTGGAGGATCTTTTAGAGGAGGCCCAGGCGTTGGCGTGTAACTTTGGTGAGAGCTCATGGAGAGTTAGTGAAGAGAAGCATGAATTTTCTGGGTTTAATCAATGGAATGATTCAAGTTCTCTCAATTTATCTTCAGGTTAGCTTTTGCTTAACTTTGTCTGGAATCCACTCTGTTTCATCGTGCATGCGACAAGCATGGCACCATTTTGCAAGCGTATTGGTGGATCAGATACATTGATTATGATTAAAGTTTGGTAATTGCAGTGCTTTCAGACACATCAATTCTCGTTGTTTTGCTTTAAATGCGGTTTTAATGTTCAGACACGAGACGAATGAATCATCCTTACTGGAATACTGCGTCTCTCTGGTTTTGTGCATGCTTCAAATTATTGGATAATCTAGCATCAAATTTCAGTCGATCACATAAACACATTGTGCCTGAAATCTAGTTTATGAGGCATTAATGTTCTGTGTTCAATTGCGTCAACTCTCTTAATTATGATCAAAATGGGGTTAATCATTACATTTCCGATGCATTAATTTCTCTCTCTCATGTTCCAGTTCTTCTTCCATGTGCTAGCAGATTCCATAAAATGATTACTTGTTTGATTTTCTAAAAGTATCAGACAAGACAAATTGTATCCTGAAACAGAATAAATTCGAATGTGAACACTAAACAACGAGTTGCTTTCAGATTTAATTACTTGTCACACCAAAACATGCCATCATCACCGTCATTATTAGGTTGATCTTGAATGCACTTCACCATTTGCTTGTGTACTCCATTTTTGCATCTACTACATACTGCGTTAATAAAAAATTGCTTGGTTGATATTTGATAAGCATATGCTGCATTAGAACTAGAATTAAAACGACAATGCTTGATTTCTGTTTGATATACATAGGATTGAAGTCCAAGGAAGAAACACTAAGCCAAATCAACAATATGCATGAAGACTTGTCAAAGCTTCTGAATGTCATTCCTTCCCTGCAAGTCCCAGAATGGTATAATGACAGCGGGGAAGCCTCCAATGGTCCGTCTTCAGTTGTTACAGATGATAACATCGGGCTCGAAATGCAGGGAATAGCTTCATGGTTACGCGTTGATTCTAATAATGAACATGTCAAGCCGCCTGGTTCTTGTTCTTTGGATAACTTGCCAGGATTTTGCTGAGAACGGTTTGCACTAGCATACCTTTGAATGAGGAAAAAAGAAAGAAAAACGGAGAAAGTAGCTAAGTATCAAACATTAATGGTGGGGTTTTCTTATTTGGAATATCTCTGTGTTATGGGAATGATGGCCTTTGTTCCACCTACCAATAGTATAGTAAGCAAATAAATGATACTTGTGTGAGACATGTGTCTGTCTGGTATTATTTTTCTCATACTGAGGAGACTTGAAAATGAAAGGTATTATGACTGAGTGTGTTGTCTTTATCTTTGAATTTCAATTGTTTAGCAAGTCTTAATTGCTTTTGTTAATCAAACTTTATCTGGCCTATAATTAGTATTAGAACTGTAGTAATAAACATTATCATCATGATTTAATATCTCTTTTATTATTTAAAGTTTATTACGTGTCACATATCGTTATTTTTTTTCAAAATATATATTAAATAAAATATATAAAATTTACTTTTATAAAATTTAAAAATTCTTTTTTTTTATTCGATACGAGATTTAATCATATTCTCTTTCATTTAATTTTGTAACATCTTTATTATAGTAAAATTTTTTGCTTATTCGTTTTATTCTATTTTAAAATTTATGAATGCATTCGATATGCGTAAGTATTTAGTCGAGATATTAAAATTAAAATATTTGACTCATATTAATTGTCATGAATTAAATTATTATCTTTTCTTCAAAAAATAGAATGTGCAAAATTTATTGTTACAAAGTACAAGAATTTTTCTTTTCTATTCAAGTTTGGATTTCATCGCATGTGGCCTGTGGTGATCCTTGCTAATTCTGGAGGCAGAATGGGTCATTCCACGAAGAAGAAAAACTGCAATTTGCTGTTAAATCTTAATGTGCTATTTGAGATAGGATGGCTCTGGGATTTTAAAACTCTATGACTGGTTTGGCCATGGAAGTACAGATTGGAATCAATGAAAATTCCAAACAAATCCAGATATTTCTCTCCCTATCCATGCAAGGACACGCTAAGATGGCTCTTTGGGCACTCCTGCAAATGCCACATGGCTTGCTCGTACCGTCATCTTTCATATACTACAAACCCCATCAAGATTAATTCAAAGGGTATTTGCCTCTTAAAATTATTTTTAAACTAAATTTCCTACGACATGGTTTTTAGTATGTGTTCAATCTGCCAATAAAAGCAGAGATGCGACAAGTAATAATCCATCGTTATTGTACAAGGCGGAGAAATAGTCTTTTCGATCCTAGTCCAGTGCTGGCTAGGTCTAGAAGAAAAGAAATATGGGATGAAAGTCTCACTTTGACCCTGTAAAGGACCGGCACGTGAAGTCTTAGCTTTGCTAAGACAGAGCAGAACTGCAGCCCATGTGAATTCAAGACAAGTTAGGACCACATTGAGAGATGAAATGACCACATTTCAAACTAGCTAGAGTTAGTACTGTTCTAATTAGGCCTACTTCAGACATTTTTCCAAGATGGATTGGCAAGAACCATTGATCTCAGAATTCGGACGCCATTGATTTCTTATACATTATCTCTTTGCAAAATATTCTAAAGACTATTTGCAAGCCTGGTTTTTGCAGGCAGTTAAATCTCCATGGAAAAGTTTCCTGTAGAATCTGATGTATTGCTTTCTTTGACTACAAATTTAGTAGTGATAAATTCTATTGATTTTCGTACTGAAGTGGCATAATCTCTGTGCTCTCCTTTCTGCAAATTTCTAGTGTACAAGTATACCATATGTGGTCTATGCCTTCTTACTGGGAAATTTCAGAAAGGGGTGATTAGATTCCATGTTGACTTGGCTTTTCTTCGAGAAATTTGATAACATTGCTGGCTTTTTCTGCGCCCGCACACAGCTTAGGTTGCACCAGTAGTGCATGTCTAAAGCCAAAGAGGGTGCAACTCTTTTGGTCCACGCATAATGAATGGTCTAGTTTCATGCCCCTAAATAGACTGCATTCACATTCATTTTGAAGTTCCTGGCTGTTCAGTATATGTTTGGTGACTCTCTCTCTCTCTCTCTCTCTCTCTCTCGTTCTGCTGCTCGGGTTGAAGGAAAGTGATTCCTGAGGAAGTGCTTTCTGCCTCGGAGTGGCAAACACGTTATCTACATACCCTACATGTCTTCTTACATTTAGCAGATATTCAGGAAGTAAAGTATCACACCATTTTCGGTGACAGAGCATTTAATTTAGGACTACAGTGCAAATCCTTTTGAACGATACATTATAAATCTCAATTGTAGTATAAATTCTCCTAATTGAAGAACAAGAATTCCGAGTGATGATGGATTGTGGCAAAGGTTGAAATTGGCCAAGCTGGTTAATAAGAACAGCTATTTGATTAACCTACTCATCCAATATAGAAGAAACCATTGATTATTTACCGCATCATATTGTAAGATAGGTAGACATAGATCCAAACATTAAGAAGGGGCAGCTTTTAGGAAGGACATGCCTCACCAAGAGCTCCCCAAGTCAAAGGCAAATAGCAAAGAATTTACATGTTTCCATCACGTCTTTTAAAAGTCTTATTTACAGGAGTCCAGGTTGATGACTTTAGAACGATGCTCCAAATGTGTTCTCACCGCTGTAAGTCATATAAAGGAAACCATCCTCGTCTTTGTTTTCCTCATAAATTGAGGACATCATTGCAGCTGTAATAACAGGAAGAAACAAATTAAAAAGAGAAGTTTATTGTTGTGCGGATAGTATAGAAGGAAACATTATGTACAACTTCTCACCAGTGGGTGGCAAAATGTTCTTGACAAAGATGAATATGGCCTTCTCAGCACTGAGCTTTATCCTCTTCCGGACCACATAAACAAATTGCCCGACAGTCAGATCAGCAGGAACCAGATATCTACATTCATTATGAAGACATAAGAACAATATTATCCTATAAAATCAGCAGAAAAGGTACAAACAAATACACCGGGAGTGCATCTCAAAAATGTGCAAATTGGAAACGTTAAAACTACTATTTGAGATCCAACACTGAACTCTCTCTCTCTCTCTCTAGTGCCCAGGGCAATAAACAATTTCTTTCAAGACTCTTGCAATGTTTCAATCTGAAAACTAATGACAGCTTCGAAAGAAAAAATAGAAAAGGGACTAACTTTTTCTTGTCAATGTCAGGTATGTCACTTCTTTCAGCCTTCTCCACAATCACCTATGTAGCACAAGAGAAGTGACAAAAAAAAAATGAAATTGAAGCCAAGCATTACCAGTAAGGCATGAGCGATATGAAAAGTGAATGGAGAAAAGAGCTAGAAATTCATACTGGTATTCTATCAGGATACTTCTCCCTGATTCGGGCAGCTTCTGCCTGCCTCCTTTCTGGCATGATAAAAGGTAACACGTTTTTAAGAAGTTAAGAAACCAAGTGTACAGGTAAAACTAGATAAGAACTTTCTGTGTACTGAACAACAACCATGCATATAAAATTATGTATGCAAGAGTAGGAAATAGAATGCATGCAGAGTAACCGAAAAATTATAGTTAGACAACCAATGATTCTCATTTGATATATTTAAATTACAACAATATCACAAGTGAAGGCTCGGGAAATTGATTGAATTGCTCCTGGTGTATCATCATTTCCACACACCACATTGTAGTGGTTCTAGTCTATCATGCAACTCCATACTCATCTCATCTTAGCCTATTAGAATACTTCTACTCACCATCATTTTCAAAAGACTAACCAGGGGAATGAATCCAGAAAATTCCATAGAGATGAGAAACTATCCATGGAAGTAATACCAATAGACTTTCACAACCGAAATAATTTCCCAATTCAGCATCTAAAACAGATTCAAAATTAATTTAAAACTAGCTTCAGAAATTCCCCAAATTGGTATGCTTTGCCCTAAACTTAAAATAACATTGTTGCTAAAATTTAGTGCACGTGTTTTCCTTCAATCAAACATAAATCTGCAAGCATTTCTTGGGGGAAAAAAAAAAAAAAACCTTTATATTTCTTCAGTTCCATAAATTATCGAGATTTACAACCAAAGACACATGCTTTTTCTCCAGTAAAACCTCAACAACCACAAACACAGATCACAAAATCCACAAGTAAATATAAGAACTATAGAATTGAATTCTAAACCAAAGAGTTTTCGCACATCTAAAAAGAAATCAACAAGAAAGTATGAATAAATCAATTACAAATCACATGTAAACCGAGATAAAAGAGAGAGAGAGGACCGAGGGGATGTTCAAGCTTGAAGGAGCTCTTGGCCATGGCTTCTTGCGGATTCGTCTTCAGTACTGTTCTAAAGATGAAGCGAAAAGAATATACAAGAAAATATTAACGATTATTTTTCAAGAAACTTCCTCTTTTTGTCTTTTGCAATCGATAAACAAAAAAGATCATTCAAAGAGTGGGATCGAAGAAAAATATTTACCCAAAAAAAATAAAAATCCTCGGATTAAAACAACCAGAATTACAGAAAGATACTGATTTATGGAGCGTTCGAGGGACAGAGAAGGAAAATCAACCAGGATTCCGTTTTCAAATATGCAGCCCCGAGGCTAGGAACAGAAAACGGGGTCGTTTTAGACCAATTGGGCATAGGCCCAAATATACCTACAAGCCCAAGAGGAGAAAGTAATTTCCTTCCATGATTTGATTTCTCTTCAGCTCAGTTATTTTTATAAAAAATAAACTTCAATACTAAAATGTTTCTGAATTGTTCTTTGAACAGAAATCATCCCACATACATCCTTAAATGAACATAGTTATAACTTCTTATAAATATAAATTGGTGTGTTGAGCTTCTGTCAGCTTCTTGAAAAGGGACATCTTGTGGTTGAAATCTTTTCTGCTTGGAACTTTGGGAGCTGAAGAAAATTCTTTTTCCTTTCCTACTTCTTCTTCTTCTTCTAATTATTGTTAATGTAAATGTAATGCACATTAACTATTTTGTACTGACTTGGGAAAAAGTAAAAGCAGAAGCAGAAAGGTGCTTCTTCTGCGGTAGGTGAGATGGGTCTCTTCTTGGCTTTTTCAAAGCATAGTTCTCCACCCCCACTTTTCTTGACAAAGAGAATTGTGTTAGGTGCAAAGCATCATCTGCTCTTTTACTTTATGTCATTTCTCTTTTGTTCAAGTTTCTAATAGAGCAGACACATAAATCAGTGAGATTAATTCAATGATTTCTGTACAGGGACAAAGCACTTTCCTCATCCAAGATGTTGGAAAATGTGAAAGTTCTGATGAAGTTACAATGTGAACTCTAATAAAGTTATTCAGGTTTGTCTTGTACAGATTGTTTAATCAATTAACAAACCATTCATTTAATGGCTTGCATACATTCACTTCTCTGAAGAAGTGATTATGTCCTGTTAGCTGTTGAACATTTTAATGTTTATAATTTTAAATACCCAGATTTTAAGAGGAAGTTATTGAACTATTTGTGTCATTTTCATTCATGAGCAATGACATGTTTTAAGGCTTGATCCAGTTGCTAATATCTGCCTACATTGAAATTGTCAAATAGAAAAACATATATGTATTATTTATTTGAAATCTCAACTGTAAGAATTACTGAGTCATTCAACTGTGTAAGTGATTGCCATTAGGTTCTTTCTTCTTCCTCCTCCTTATTAGAAGAAACAGGAGGAGGATCAAACATGCTGAAGAACCTAAAAGCAGAGATTACAGCTAAAATGACGAAACAGCCAAGAGCCAAGGCATGGAAAATCAGAGCAATCTTCATTTTGTTGCAGAACTTTCCATAAGTGATGCAGGCTTCACTCCATGTGACTTGTTGATCACCATTGGAAGCTAAGTACAGTATTTCTAACACTGCAGCCCCAGATGTGAGCATTAAGTAAGTCACAATCTGCTCAAAAGGAAAGTAGCCAAGTTGTAAAACCTCATGATTGAAAGGAAAAAAGGTAAGAAAACAGAAACGCAGAAATCGGAACAAAACCTGGTCAGATAGAAAGAAAAGCCAAGCTTTTGCAACCAAGAATCTGACCCATAAGGAAACAGCTGCAACAAATGCATAACCAGCAGATATAGCACTAATGCAAACCATGTACCTGAGGAACAGTTCCTATTTATATTTCTTGCAACACGGAAAAGATAGCTTGGAAACAAAGAAAGTGAAAGTATAACTTACTTGAGCCCCGAGATATTGCTGAACTTCAATTTCCCATAGTCACTGTTATCCTGCTCGTTAGTCACAGTTAACCATATGGCTACAATACTGAGAGGAATGGCAGAAATTCTAAGGAAACAATCGACAAGCTTAAGCATTGGCAATTCGGTAATGGAGCTGGATTCATTAGTATCAATATTTCCTCTCATTTTTATACTCAAACAAAGCTCCCTTGCACTGTAAGAAGAGCTGAAATTTAATGAGAAAAGGATGGATAAAAAAAATGAGATTGTTGTTGAACAGAAGTGGGAACGTGGAATGCAGATAAAAGTAATATTTTCTTTTTCAGGTTTTGAAAATGAAATGTTTGAAAAGAGTGCGGAGGGATATAACTGGCTCATGCTTAGTGGGATGAGCGAGAAGCAGTGGTTTGGCCTTTCCCATTCTGAGATATTATACATAATTATTTGTGTTATCTAGTTGATGTGGCATGATTGGCTCCAAATGGTCACAAAGTTATTCTTTTTCGTCTTTTCATGCTTAGAGATTACTCAATTGGCTTGGTTACAATTTCTCCTTTTGTCAATTTAAACTGTGTGCACACTTGGCTGAGTTATGAGCAAGTTCACCAAGAACAATTATGTTTGCATCTTTCTCACCTCATCGTGATGAAACTTCAATATGTGAAGTTAAGCTCAAGAGTTGCTGCAATAGCATAATAGATGAACGGTGTAAGAACACAAGGAAATGAAGAATACAAAATTTCCGGTTCCAATTCTACTCATTTGAAGAAAGCATTTTGTGATCATGTATTTGTTCATAAGAAGCAGGACCATGGAGGCAACTTTTGCAAAGCATAACGCACACTAAAAGAGCACCGAGCTCACAACAATATTTGCTAATAAAGTCTCTTCTCCTAAAAATAGGAAATACTTTTAAAAAATAAAATTGTATCCGCATGTACAAAAACAAGAATCAGTAAATAATTGCTTCTCGACCTCTATTTACATGTACATAATCATCAGCTTTGACAAAGAAATCGGCATTCCGCAAAGTGACAGCAGTAGCCAAGTTTATCTTAGTCCTGGCTGACAATTCAAGGTAACCCTTGACATGTTCCGGCCAATTTTTATTTTTTTTTAATACAGCAATTTAGTCATTTTCCTCTATCTGCATTTGGATAATTTTGGTGAAATAAAAGAAGGTTACAAATAGGAAGAAGAATTAAGACACAGAAACTCTACCAGCCTCAAAAAGTCAACATGCATTTTCTCTTCTGCTTCAACGGCTCTATCAAGGATACCACCCAATGTAGCACTAAGTATGAACAAGCAGTTGGCAAAATATTTTATATTCTATTCATCAAGATATTTGGTTTCACAAATTGACAATGCTTATAAGAATGATAATTAATTTAGACAACTAAAGGTACTTCATGTTATAAATACGTCTACAAAAAGCATCATAAAGTCATCTTTGACTCCTCATCCAGTGAAAATCAGCAATACTGAGCTTAACTAGAAAACCAGATTGAAAAAACAATATTCTTTGTTTACTTAGAAGAACATACTCAGTAAGAGCAAGAGTATAGACAACTATAAAGGACTATGACATAGGTGGTCGATATGAAACAAGCCCATAGTGCAGAATTGGCAAGAATTTGAAGTATCCACATGAGGGGTCAGAAAGGGATTGAAGATCTTTCAAATCAATCAGAAATTTCATCTAGACACCCATAGATCCATCTTTTTGACTTTCAGCTGACTTCTTTAACATGCCAGGATGAAAAAAAGGCTAGAGCCAGCTTTCAGAACAATGAATTTATTTCTCCTTGATTGCCCATTTGCTTATTTACTTGCAAAAAGGAAAACAACACTTATATTCTCACACAGATGCTGAAACTGACCCTTTCTTGTGCATGCTGATATTTTCGTTAGATTAAGCATTAAGAGAAAATCATTCATCAACCAAGATTAGGTTTGTACAAAATGTCATACACACCTGTGACCTATTTCAAACCGCGTGACAATGCCCTTCTCTTCCTCAGGCTTCTTTCTTTTCTCACCTAGTTTTCAGACAAATAAATAAATATTTATAAGCAATCAACTCAATATAAGAAATGATCACGAATTAATATGGCCAATCAAAAGCACTTATATACCGATATTGGAAACAAAGTTAACTAATCCTCAAACCTTGAGGCATCCAAGTAGCAAGAACTGAATCTCTCCGCTTTCGGCTGCTAAAAGCAGTATTGATACCTACAACCATTAAATATTTCCTTCTCCCACTTGATTCATTAATTTTCAAGTTGTCTGATAAGGGAGAACCATTAATAATAGACTCCTGTGCGGCCTTGCAGCTGCCAACTCCATCTCCAAATTTGAGATTGTTTTATCCAGTGTTCTGCATTTCACATGTAGTCAACAGACTAACTTACTGCCAGCTTTGTTGCAATTAAAATAGTCTAGCACCGCACAATAACTTACCATATAGCGTGATGAGTCTTTGAAACCTCCCCAAGAATTTTCTCCGGTTCACGCTTCACATCTTTCTAATGAAATTAAACAGAGGGGAAAAAACCAAATGAGCACCCCATAAGGTTAACAATCTAACAAATATTCAATTCAAGGTGAAAACCTGTTCAATTTTCAAGTGTTTTCAGCGAATACTCACACTAAGTGAATCATAACCCTCTGAAACTAGTTTCAGTTTTTCATCTTCAACCCTTGTTTCTTGATATATCTTTGACTTCAGGCACTGTCCACATTCTGCAACCATCATATCCTTGTTAATACTGCAGGTATGTGGGGTAAAGAGCAGCTCAAACATTGAATTGAACTTTGACTTAAAGGTATCTATGGGCTGCATTCTCTGTACAAGTTTATACAGACAAAAGCAAGCAATAGTGATGCTATGAAGTGAAGAGACAGAAATCATCGATTTCATTTTATTTTATAAATGCAGCCAATCAGAAATCAGCTCAAGTCAAAACTCAATAACCCAGAGACACTGAAAAGAAAGTTGAGGCAAATCTAAGAAGAAAAGCAGAATCAAATGCCGGCCTTATCCATTATTAACTATTTGTTGATCCAGATCAAACTTTAAACAACTGCAAGTAATGAGTCTTTTCATGTCCAAAACAAATAGCTCAATCAGCAGCACTTCCGGGTATTTACTGCATTCACAGCGGATGGCACTCAATCAGATCCTGAATGCAAAATCATAGCAGCAACCTGAGAAACAGGTTACTTCGACCAAAGTTGAGCTGCCAGACCAGCAAATTAGCATAGCAGTGCGTTACCAACACTCTCAGATTTAAAGAGCTTGCCTTGATACGTTCTATCATTTTTTTTTTTTTCACAAAATTAGTACTTTAACAGCCGACAAGGAAGAAAAGCTATCAAAAATTCAATTGACATTCATCTAGAAGTTTAATATCTGAAATATGAACCAAACTAAAAATTGAGAATTCAAATTCAAGTTATGAATAAATTTGAATCCTTAGGATGATGCAGATCCATCAGTATTTTACCATCAAAATGGACTGTATACATTGGCTATCAAATGCGCCAAACCTGATAATTTGAAGGAAAAAAGAAGTCATTTCTCAAAACAATTGCCATACATATATCAATGGAAAATTTCATAAAAATTAATGCTTTCCGGAAACAATCAACAGAGACCAAAAATTAAACCAAATGACGACTACCGCCAGATTACACATAAAAGCTAAAAAGGCAACATGGAAATTTCCAAATAAACGTTTGAGAATTTCCCAGAAAAGGAAAATTACCTTTCAGAGAAGAGCATCCCTATACAAAAACAACCAATACAAAGCAAAAGAGTCCATTTTCTCGACACAAAACTTTTTGAAGCTGATTCTATTCCTCCTCTACTCCTCCAAGGCATTTTGCTCTATCTTCTACCTTCTATAAGCAATCAGCAACAACAGCTAAATCAAAGAAATACCCATTAAAAATCTCAAGTCAACCAACTCAGCAGACCCAAATTCAGATCCAAAATATCCAACTTTCTCTCTAAACTCAGCACAGCTCAACTCTACTCACACACAAACAAATGGGAATTTTGTTTGCTTGCTTGATGTCTCTATCTCTCTTCCTATCTTTAGAAGACTTTGAAGAAGCCATACAATGCTTATCACTGATGTTTTTGACTTAATGTATCTGAACAACTAATGTTGCTGGCTACTGGTTTCTGCTGAAATGAAAGGAAAGGAGGAAAGCAGACAATACTTGACTGTTCATGTTCAACATAAACATACACATACATACATACATATCTATAATAAATAGTAGTAAATTACAGAACCACCGACCTTAAACAATCTTTCCTGTTAAACTTAAATTTGTCCCAATTATCATGCTGACATGTGTGTGCAATAAATAGTAGTCAATTACAGAACCACCGACCTTAAAACCTTTCTTGTTAAACTTAAATTTATCTCAATTATCGTACCGACATTATAACTACCAACCCTCAGTTCCTAAGCTCTTTGTGTCTTCAATAATTAATCACAATTCAAAGATGTTTGGTTGGTTAGTTGGAATCAACTGGCAGTGAGAGCGCAAAAGCATTCCATGATTTCATGCGATAACACTATGATTATATTCATAACTTCTATTATTGTTGGTTTATTCATGTATTTTGGTGATATGCTTTTTTCACCTAAAAAGTTAATGAAATTTAGAAGATATCATCTCAAGTTTTAGAGTTTTACACAATTGTTGGCATATATATTTAGATAAATTATTAGAATTGAAATATTGAACTGCTAACAATCATATGAAGTTTAAACATACTAGTTTCTAAAAATTAACGTTGAAGTATTATTATTAGTGAATAATCATTTGACTTGGGGCTTGATTAATTGATACACAGGAAACTTTTGAGTTGTCTAAGGTCAAAGATTTGGCTTAGGGGCAAAAGCACATAGTTGAAATCATAGGGTTATGAAGGTAAAAGTTGCATGTAAACTCGGAGTGCATAGCAGAAGCCAGAAGGGTTTGTACTTATCATTTGAGAAATTTCGAGAGAACAAATTTATGACGCTGATTGTCCCATTCAGCCAAGACAAAATTGCTGGAAGAAATACTAGTCGAAGCTGAGTCCAATTAAACACAGAGCAGAGTCAGATGACTTAGAAAATTAGTAATCTTCTGAGAGGGGAATGTAGGCTGTCATCTCAGCAAATACTGGATTTTTTTTCAAAGCCTCTGAAGATCATCATCAGAAAACAGAACACCAACAGGGTCTTTTTTTCAGCTCAGTTTTGTGCCATGTCAACTGTACTTGAAATGAGATGGCTGGAATTCAATCATTCCAAACACAACACAGAGCTAGCATTGGCATAAAAAGAAATGTCACGTCACACACGGGGCAAGTGCAGGGAACATGACTGAAATAATGGAACTTACTCCTCTGCATTGCATTGCATGGTGGTCAAATTAGGAAGGCAGTGGTGGGGATATTTCCTGCAAACACAACCGACAATAATAATACTACTTTTACTATTCATGATCAGCAAATATATAATCTAAAAAAAAAAAAAGAAGATTTATTTATTAGTATATTGCCAATCTGCTGTGACCCACTTTCTTCGCGCCTTGGTCCGGGACGGGCATAAATATTTAAGCCCAAGTATTTATGGGCACCAAAATTTGCTAACCTCACAATGGAAGCTCGTTTTAGATTGGTCGTCCAATTCCATAAATCTATGATTACCACTCATTTTCTCGAACCTCACAATGGAAGCTCGTTTTAGATTGGTCGTCCAATTCCATAAATCTATGATTACCACTCATTTTCTCGAGAAAATGAATTGATAAAGTGGGAAAATCTCTTTCGAAAATTGCAGCAGCTCGCCCCCTCCCTCCCCTATTGGTCTGGTCTTTTGTCTTTGCCTGACTGGCCGGTTGCTAACTTGGCTGTCGAATGAAAATTACAGAACCTCGAAACAAAAGCATTTATGTCGTCGTCATCGTCGAGAATCACGCCCATTCTCGAATTTGGATTTTCTAAGCCAGAACGAATGACAATCTTGGCGTTAAAGTAAACGTATCAATTTATCCCACTGGTATCCACCTTCGATTATAACATTTTTTGTCCGAATTATTCACTGACAAAATATATCAATAAATTAATAATAGTATTAATTGATAAAATTCAAGTAGTTGGCCTAAAGTTTTATGCCACGAGAACCACATGTTTGAAACAGTTTTATGCCACATGTTTTGAATAAAAAAATCTCTGCCTCGTTTCGTACTACAATCGATCATGTCGTTTGAAACTTGAATGCTCTTCTTAAATTTTATGTCGTGGCCGAATGAATGTGCTCCACATCATGCTCTACTACACCACACTAACCATCTACTATCGAGGTACGATGTATAAAAATTAAGGTCCCCTATAATCGTTCTCCCGTTCTCAATTTGTCACGTGTTTGATTAAGATGTCTAATGTCTGTACACTTTTATTCACGTGATCAAATCTTAAAAATTCAACGTTGCACAGCTTGTTGGTCAATATTAATCAATATTAATATTATAATCTGCTGACGTTTGAATGGGCCCCACGCTAATCGAACCGACCGCTTATAAGCTGCAAATTACTCGGGTGTAGTAAACCATCCGCCATAAATAGTCTCTTGCTTTCTTTCTGACTCTGTATTCTGATCTTTGCACTTGCAGAAATGGTTAAAGCTCTCGCCAGTCTCACTCTGACCACCACCAATGTTCCATCTAGACGATATCGCAGCCGTCCATCACCGTTTTATAGACCCACGATCGTCGCCATGTCCTACAAGAAATCATATTGGGCTACCGTACACGAGGATATTCAGGCCCATCTGAAGCAGGCCATCGTTTTAAAAGAGCCGGTCGAAGTTTTCGAGCCTATGCGACATTTAGTCTTCGCCGCGCCGGTTAACATGGCCCCCGCCTTGTGTATCGCGGCCTGTGAGCTCGTCGGAGGCCATCGGGACAGAGCCACGGCTGCTGCTGCCGCATTGCACGTTATGCACGCAGCCTCGTTTGCTCATGAGAATCTTCCATTATCAGATAGGCCAAGTCCTGTACCCAAATCGAAGCCCGTGATGTATCATGCTTTTAACCCCAATATCGAGCTTCTAATTGGGGACGGAATGGTACCTTTCGCGCTCGAGTTATTGGCTAACTCCGACAACCCGGACCAAGATAACTCTGGTCGTATTTTGCGGGTAATGGTCGAGATCACACGTGCTTTCGGGTCAGAAGGGATGATGGATGGACAATATAACGAAGTACAGTGCAGTAATCAATCCAGTCGCACGTACGAGAAAAAGGACGGGGGGTTACACGCTTGCGGGGCGGCGTGCGGGGCGATATTAGGAGGTGGAAGTGACGAGGAGATAGAGAGACTGAGAAGGTACGGATATTATGTGGGGATGTTACAGAGCTCGGGGTCAAAGGAGGAAGAAGAAGAGGTAAAAAAATCTGCGGTGAAGGAAATAGAAGGGCTCAACAAAGCAAAGGTGGAGGCCATGAATTCAACGTTTGTTTTGAGGTCCTAAGAGCTAAGACTAAGGCTTTGATGCTGATGCATGAAGTCTCACACGTGGCTGTTGTTGTTGTTGTCCTTGTCTTTAATTCAGTGTACGTGTGTCCCCAAGTGAATGTAGTGAAGTTCTTACTGCGACATTTCTTGTATTTGTTTGAATACTAAGCACCGCAAAAACTCTTAATTCCAGTAAATTTCAAACACGGAATGAGATGTTAGGCATGGATGAGAATATGACAGAGACTAGAGGAAGCAAAAGGGAACTTGTTTTCTTGCATGCCTTCCCAAATTTTAAGACAATAGGAATCACTAAGGACTTCAAAACGACAACAATGTAGTTGCCGTCGGCACGTCTTATAACTCTTTCTACCTCAAATTTCAATTTCATTTAAATGCATTATCGTAATTGATGGAGAGAATGAAAATTGACATTTCATTGAGTGTTAAGAAGTGGCGCTTGGCAGACAGCCAATGGTAGGGCAGCAGGTGGGCCTTTCCTTTCACCTCTTATTCAATTCATGGCATCAACTGCAGTCTACTCCGCTTTCTCAATTGTAATTTTCACAGTATTAATGTCATTAGTTAATGGTGCTATCATCCATCACAGTAGTCATATATTTAGTTGGTGTTATCCTTTCATATCATCAAATTTATGTCCTTTTTGTGGAAGATAGTGTATTTTATCGTACTAATACTATTGTAATACATTAACAATAAATTCATCAGACACATACATTCTATCATAATCTTAAGTCTCAATCCTTAATCAATATCGATAGAAGTGCAATTCTTAAGTAGAGCAGGTAGTAATTCTTTCCGAATCATGACAGTAAGAACCCAAGAGGCAGGAGCAGAGCAAACCCATTTAGAAAATGTCCATCAATAATCACACTGAATTTGTTTACATAAAAATGGATCTCTAATCTCATATATAAACCCCAGAGACAAATTTCCAAGATTATGAAACCCATGATAAAACCTTAATTACCCATATATATATAAATATATGAACCTAAATAAATTATATGATTGCATGAATTGAAGATCAACCAAATTTGGACTTACAGAGTCATTACTCAAGAAATCCAGTTTTTGTCAAGACTGCATTCCTCACTTTGCTCAAATCCCTTCCTTTGAGTTTCCTTCCCACGCCTTCAAATACTGAGAATGAAGATATCTGACTCCTTGCCAGTCTTTCTGCAATAAATTCATGTGGGGGAACCTTGCAATTATACACATCCTCATCCTCCTCATCCTCATCATCGTCACAGCTATCTTCATCAAGATACCCATGCTCATGATCATCACCAGAATCAGAATCATCTTGATAATCATACTTGTGAGCTTTTTTCTTTGACTTTTTCTTACTAATTATTGACCAATCAGGGATTTTGACAGGAGCTGATTGCTGCTTGACACCTTTGCTCTCTTTGGAGTAATTACTGCTACTGTCGATGTTGCTGTTGCTTGTTCTTGGGATCATTCTTGCAGCAGAAGGGAAATTTCTTTGTGCAGAAAGTGGAGCTTCAATTTGATTAATGGAAGACTCACCAACTTTGGAATAATTAGGATCTTTTCTTTCTTTGACAACAGCCCAAACATCTGCTTCCTCAAAGTCTCCATCTCTGAATGATCTCCACGCACCACTGCTCTGTCTATAGTAACCATTCCTATTCTCCATTGATGATCGATTCCTACACATTCAAAATTTAACACCATCTTAAATCAAGAAAAAAAGAATTCAAATTGTCATACGGGTCTTCTCCAAAGACTGAAAAAAAAACAGATAAAGTAAGATTCTGATGATTTCTCCTTGCAGAACTCAATCATGTAAAAGGAAGATTCATCGAGGAAAACAAGAATCTACCTTTGCCTTGATTGAACAACTCCAAAGTTTACAACTTTTGCTAAGATTCTAATGGGGAATCTGCATCATGTGGAAGGAATTTAAGTAAAAAAAAAAAAAAAACCCACAAAAACTCTTAATTCCCTTGCCTGAAATCGTGTGAGAGAACTGCAATGATGGTGGCTAGTATTATAGACAATAGAAGAGAAGGAGAAGGTGAGAGCAAGGAGGCAAGAACAAACAGGACGGAAGTTACTTTTGTCTTTTGAGAAAATTGTCTTTTAATATACTTTTGCTCCCCAGAAAATCTGATATTTGACAGAAGAAAAAAAAGGGGAAAAAGTGTTAAAAGGGTAAGATTTATTTAGGAAATTCGGTAAAATTTCCCTGTAGAAATCACCAAACAAAATCCAGGATGTTCTAACGCCAAGTCAGTACTGAATCATCCTTTCCTTATCCTTCTTTCCTGGTTCTCAGGGAGAATATAGTAGATCAATCCTCTGCCTGCTCTATGAATATTCCCAGGGGAGGGGAGAAGGATAAGATCAAAGTAATTTTTTTCTGGTAAAAACAGGGGAAACGTGCGAAATTTAAAAGGAAACAATCAATGGAGATTTTGAGTTTGCTTGTTGGATATGAATTCGTTTAATTCAATATAATTTATCGACTGTAAATTTAATGGGTTTCGTTTAAGACAGCTTGTGGCGGCTCTGCTAGCTCACGCGCGCGCGTGCATCGCTGATTCATTGTACTTCTCATAAACTATGGTGCAGTAATAAGAACTAAAAAAACTTAAAAGGACTTCTGGAGCCCAAATACAAGCAATCTTCTTCGTTGAAAAATGGACCATAAAGTTAATGAAAAATAGCAATTTCAATGCTCTTCCTTCCTGTATTATCAAACATACGTTTCCTATGGGCTCTATTGATGGATAGCGTCAAGAATGTATCCATAAAGCTAAAAGCATCAAGTTTAATATTGCATCCTGAATTCGTAATGCATTTCATTGTAAGATTAGTGTTGTGTTGTTCTTAAAGTTGAGTGATATTGTAATGTGATCAAATAGAAAAAGACTTAAAGATGAAAAGGGCAGTGTTAGTCAAAAGCGAGAGACTATTGGGTGTAAAATATTCAAGAGAAAATAACAAAAGCATTGAGAAATAAAAGGCAAGTGGTCAGTGAAAGTGTAAAATAAAGGCGGAGTGATGATGTTCGACGAAATGACCCAGTGAAAGGGACATTCAGTTTTGGAAGCTCTGATTTTCCGGGCAAATGTGACCCACATGGCAGCAAATTGTAGGCGGGCAGCAGTCATTCAACGAATTTGGCTACTAAACTCCTCTGCAAAGATGAGTAATTGGAAATTAACTGGCTTACATTTGCGGTTATTTTTGTGCACGAGCGATGAATACGATGAGGCTGATGCACGTTGCGAGACATAAGAACGACTGATACTTTTATAAAAACGTTTTTCACCGATACGAAAAGATCCCCACAATTATATCATTGATGAAATATAATTATCGGTACACGTTAAAACGAGGGTGTAGAGATTGTCAAACTTCTAATTATCGATTTTCTTTTGTTGTGCCTTTTCCTGTTGAAGATTACTTGAAGAAAAAAGGAGGAAGAAAGAAAGGAAGTGTCCATGAGCTGTTGTCAAAGATAATGGGGTTAGATTCATTTTGTGGTGGTGGTTGATTCCTTCCTTGGCTTTTCGTTTCAAGTGGCGGCCGGAAAGATGTTGTGCGGGCCCTCCTACTGTACGGCCGACACTGAATGATTGTGAAATGCATAATCTAGATTCTACATTTGCATGTTGGTCAGTCCATCCGCCAAGGAAAATTACCCACAAATCCTTGAACGAGAAAGGATTTTCCGAAGTGCAAACCATAGACAAGAATACAAACGTCTTGAATTCGATAAAACAGAGACAATGCAGTCACTGGGTTCTTGCAATCTTGCTTCTAGGCATATTGCACGAAACATTCTATAAGCAATTCAACTTATTTACCAAAATTCATGAGTGCAAATGAGCAAAACTTGGAGGAAGTATGTACATAGTACAGCACGCCAACAAATTTGGCAACCACTATCGGGTAGTGCAGAATAATGATGAACTCTTGCACCAAAAAAATGCACAATCATCATTGTTGGGACTTTATAAAGCCAACAACAATCCAATCCCATTTGAGATTGCTGAAACAGATCTAAGATCCACAGTATTTTCAATATTGGAGGAAACTCAATTAGGAGAAGTAAACTAAGCATGGAAAGCGCCCAGCTATTTGCCAGATGATGCGGTAACTACCCACCAAGACCATCTGTGATAAAAGTGCAGCTACGATTTGTAGTTAACAAAGAAGATGAGTTTCATAAACAGTTATGGAAACAAAAATCCCCAATGATAAGTTTCTTGTATTCTGTGGTTACTGGTTTTCAGGGTGGTTAATATACGATTAATTATTGTAATAAAAGCTATATTTGACAGCACTCATACAAGGATGTCATGGCTAACATGAGACACGTTCAATGCTTTCTTCTAATGCGTTTGTTGTTATGTTCAGTCACTGAATTTATGGTATGCTATGGACTTTTTAGTCATCCTAATTTCAATATCAGGGCAAATGGCATTTGTTTTTATGCCCTTTGCTTAAACGTCCCTATTAAAATAGTAACTAATTCTAACTTTGCCATTGATTGAAATGATACAGCTGCCAGACAGCGTAGAGTATTTTTCTTCACTCTCAGAAAACAGACAATTTTGTATGCATCCTCCACAAATAATTTTAGGTTTTGGTCTATTTCAATCCTCCCTCTTTAGACTATTCATGATTGTATCTGTCAGAGCTCCAATGAGAAGCACGAGCTCTACCAAATTAAGCAGTTGCATTTAAGCAGAACTCATTGGCAACATACACTAGCATGAAGCTAGACAGAGTAAGCTGATTCATACAATTAAAGAACCATACCATGTGGTTTGGGTAGTTGCAATTTTGACATAATCAGTGCATTAATTTCAGCTATATAATTGGCTGGAAGGATACACAACCATGAAATGTGAAACTCTTAGCCTAGTCATGTTAATGTATATGAACTAATTAGACTGAACTGTAATAAGAGTCACCATAATGCCAGAAAAACAATGTTATTTATTTATTTTTCATTAAGACATTCTAGTTCATCACATGAAGTACTCAAGCCATCACTGCAATTTCTATTCCTGCGTCTGGATGATGAATTTACTAACTAGCATATGATAAGAACTGCAAAATTCTCACTAAAACAATTGGGAGAAAGAACAATAAAGTTACAGACAGATATGAATCAAAATTAATCACATTGTGTAAGTGCCTCGGCTCCAGCAACAATCTCCAATATTTGACTAGTGATTTTAGCTTGTCGTTCTCGATTATAAGCATTTGAAAGATTTTTCTTCAACCCATCAGCATTATCTGTTGCAGTGCTCATGGCACTCATCCTTGCTGCAACCTCACTAGCAAATGACTCCTGCAATGACCTCAAAATCTGACTATTCAAATAGAGAGGCATCATAGCATCAAGAATCTGAACTGGATCTTGCTCAAACAGCATAAGAGGCAATAATCCCCCTTTATTGTGCCAAGCACTGTCTCTCTCAACAACCAACTTCCCTTCCTTAGTTGTCAACCTAAACAACTCGTCCTCCACAGCATCGACACACTTTCCATTAACATCACAAACCTCTCCTTTCATTGACAAGGGTAACAAAGTATGAATCACAGGATCAGATTTCACCAATGAAACAAACTTAGTATACACTAACTCAACCTTATCAACCTCTTCACTAACAAACAGCGAAAAAACATTATCAGCAATCAATTGTGCTTGTTTGACTGTATAGATACCTTCTCCTTCAATATACCTAACAACTGATACATTATTCCTACGCCTAAAATAAGCATTACCCTTTTTCCCTACACTAATAACAACAGAATCAAGTCCGTTATCTTTCAATTCTGCTATCCGGGTCTCAGCCTTTTTGATCACAGCATTGTTAAAACCACCACAAAGACCTCTATCACCAGTTATAACAACAATAGCAACTTTCTTCACAGGCCTAATATTTGTCAAAGGAACATCAATATCATCTGACTTGAGCTGCTCATTTACAACATAAAGGTACTCTATAAGCTTTTCAACAAAGGGTCTACTATTGATAACAGCTTCTTGGGCTCGCCTAACTCTAGCAGCGGCCACAAGCTTCGTTGCTTCAGTGATCTTTTGAGTATTTTTTACCGTATGGATTCGTTCTTTAAGTTCACGAAGACCACAACGTATTGGTGCAAACGTTGAAGATTTAGAAGGGTATTTTGGAGATGAGAAAGGGTAAAAATAACGAACTGAGTTTTGGTCTAAGTGAAGTGGCAGTGAGGAATTGCTAGATTTTGACGATACCCATGTGGTTAGATTTGAACAAAGCATGATTTTTATGGTCTAATCTCTTCAAAATCCTTTTGTTAATGACTTCAAAGCAAGAAATGAAATGCTGGGTTTAAGAGAGTTTTTTGAGCGCTAAAGGTTTTGTTAGGTAAAAAAAGGAAAACTCTTACCTTGATGGACAGTGGCGGGAGGATCGCCAAGGGCTGAGTATTGACCACCCCGAAATTTAGTATGCGGCGATCAAGCTCAAGGTTGGGTTATGTTTGGTTGCTGAGCAAATTGCTTGAAAAGTGAAAGTACTTCAGCTCGATGGATGTCGACTGAGACGGCGATGGAGTCGATTTTGGTAATTTCGATAAAATCAAAGGTTCCGTTTGGATGTTCGTGGAAACCTAGTCTACGTTTGGTGTAGGCTTGTCTTGCACTGGTCAAAGGAGCTGATGTCAATTTATTAAATTATTATTATTGCGTAATTTTTCACTCTTAATTAATTATACATTAATTGAATAAATAAATTAAATTACTTATTGACACGTGGTATTCCGGCTTCGTATAGGATAGGCCGAACCCAACCGGAATAGGTAACCATTCCGGTCCGTCGACAAATCCAAGCAAAACCGACAACCTCGGTTCAGCTTACAACCTGCAAGCAAGCGAAGGCGTAGACTACGAAAATTTTGAGTTATTTCTATCTTTTTCCAGCTCTTGGATTGTTTTGTTAGAGCAATACTCGAATTTGAAGAGATTAAAGGAAGAAAGAAATGTCAAAGCTGTTTGCTAGAATTGCTGGGATCTTCAGCAACCGGATACAGGTTGGTGTTGACAAAGTAGGGAACCGGTACTTCACCAGAACTGAAGAGATTGACGGCATCAGTGAGTGGGTTTCAATTTTTATTTTTATTATTTTTTCATTTTTAATGATTTGGATTTCTCATTTTATTTTTATTTGCAATTGCTGTTGTATTGGCACTGGATTGTTCTTGAGTTGCATCTCGATATCTGCTTTTCCGGGATTATGGTTTGTTGATAATAAAATGAAAGTGTAAGAAACTACTGCTTGCCTCTGAATTTTAAATAATATGGGACCAGAAAATTTACATGAGCTATCCGGCTTGCTTGAGCTAAATTATGTTTTGTCGTTTTAAATTAATGGAAATTATTGAAACCTAATAACCATTGAATACAGAGTGAAATAAATGCCTGGTGTAATTGTGATGGTGTGCATTTGTTTTTGATAAAAGATTACATGTACAAGGGTTTGTTGTATAATTCTGTTCTGGGTATCTTATGTTCGAGTTTTGTTGATGTACTAGTGAAGGAGAAAAGATGTGTGGTGTTCAAAGGAGAGCAAGATCCAACCTCAATTCCGGGTTAGTGTTCCCACTTCTTTGACTGACTTGCTTGAGTACACTTTTAGTCCTGATTATGAAGTACATTGAAATGATTTTGTTTTAGGATAAGTTGGTTTTTGCATTAAACATAATTTTAGTCATGAAACAGAATATGCTTGAGGTGGTAGACAGGTCAAGCAGGCATCAATTTCATATGTTACTATTTGTCCATGTTTTGTTTCTTATAGACAATGGTTGCTTGCCATTTTTACTATTGCAGTTGAATGGATATGTTGGCTGAATGGGCAGAGAAAAAAAGCTCCAACACCAGAGGTAAACTAGACACATATTTTCTTATGTTTGTCAATCAACTATCCTATATATGATCCATCTAGAAGAAGAACAGTAATAGCTTAGTGATGAGTAGATTTGGTTGGCTATTATTCAAACACATTGTTTCTCATTGGTCTAATCTGGTTAAGGAGATTATAGTCATGATTGCTCGTAGTTTGTTAGGCTATATTGTTGGAAATATTCTACCATTATTTGACAATATTGTTTGGATCTCTTCAGGAAATGGCTGAGCTGGAAGCAAGGCGTGATCGTGTTAAGCTCAATGTTGCTCGTATGTGTCACTAGTACTGTCACTTGACATTTTTGTTTGAGTGTTTCTACTATTGCCAAGCTAATGGTGTTAATAATCTCATAATTTGTGATGCTTTACTGACTCGTAAAGCTTTCTCTATCAAAACTGGTCCTTAACCATTGACTTCCAGAGAAGTGTGAAGTTATTTGAGAAATATGTTCAATACGAACCCTTTCATTTCTTTGTTTATCTCGTGCGTGTTTCTACTATATTAATTCATGTCTTTCCAGATGATCTTACGTATAACATTCGTTGATATTAATCTAAGTTTTGGGAAGAAAGCATGGCCCATTAATCCTTCCCTGTGCTAGTGCTCATACTTCTATATTTAAAATGTGGAAGTTGTTTAACCAGGTTCAGTCTCTGATGATAGTGCTTTTTCGGAATGTAGTATATGGTTAATGAAGACTCTCTATTTTTCCCCTCTTTTATTCCTTGTCTTTCCTATTTTTCCTTCGTCATGATTTGACATCCTTGCACATTTGAAGGGTTCTGATGTGAAGTTACTGTGACAGTTTCTTCAACTGATCTGCTTTATCTCTACATTTTTATGAAGACCATGACAAACATTGTTTCTATTTTGCATAGTTCTCAAGAAAGAGGAGGAGGAAAAGAGTGCCAGAGAAGGCCGCTTTCCTAGAGCCACAAGCACTAGTAAGTTGCAAACTCAAATATATTCTTGTTGATCATTCTGCTGTGCAATATTTCATGATAATACTTAACTGTTATAGGTAAAGTTGCTGGTCCAGACTTGAAAAGTTTCATTCGGCAATTTCCAGCTTCTTCAGAAGGTGTTTTATTCTTTTGTTATTATGTTGCAACAGTCCAAGATTATGTTTCAAGGATACCAAAATATATCATTTGATTGAAAGGAGTTCCTGAAACTTCAATGAAATGTCAGGTGGCCTATTATTTTTCTTTGCACTCCAAAAAACATCCTCTTGAATATTTAGTAGTTCACTTATGCCTTGAATGTTTGGGTAAAGGTTTCATATATCCAAATTTGCTAAGTTGGGTCGAAGCTTAGTGGACAAGTGATACGGATCAATGGCACATTGAAGGAAATATTGTTAAGTGATCCACAGAAATCTACTGTGGCTGAGAACTTAGCCCCTATACAAACCAAAAAGATGAATTATATAAATCCAAAAGGTCAAAGTAAATCCTGAATGTTATTGAACTGGAAATTAAACTCTACTTTTTAAATGACCTTATTGGTCTATGAGATTCATTGGTTTTTGGCTCAAATTTCAGTCTAATATGCAAGGACAGTAACCAGCTAGGCACATGATTTTCATTTCTTGGTTCTTGTTTCTGTAGAGCACTAAGTAATCTATTGTTTCCTGTGGTGCAATTGAAGCAATGTGTTGATGTCATTGATTTGTACCTCCTAATTTTCGACTTCTACATATAATTATAGTAAATTTTCTTTTGCAGTAGATTATAACTTGTCTTTGGTAATGAAAACGTCTAATCCTCTTCTGGTTGTTTCTTATATATGACAAACTTCAAGAAGCTTCTGATGCAAAGGATGGTGAAAGGTGGGTAACCACTACAGATCCTTCTCTTCTTACCACTGCCGTCATGTGGGTGCTTCCCTTTGGCCCACTTGACACTTTTTATTTGCTAACCAGTCTGCCAAGATCTCTCTCTCTCATATTACCTGCTCTAATTTCATGTATCATATTTACAGGACCAGACAAACAGAGGCAGAGAAAGCAAAACCAGTGCCAGAGTTAGTTTAATGACTCTGATTTTTCTTTTCTTCTCTCAAAACCATGAAACATGTAGAAGAATTTTATGTCATTTCTAGAATTTACCATGAATTCTTGCAGTTCCCTAGTAAAGCAATGTTTTAATTTTAAACCTTCTTTTCAGATCTTCGGAACCAACAGGATCTGGTGAATCCTTCAGGCCAGGGACATGGCAACCACCACCATGATAACTGTGATACCATAATAGACTGCATTAATATCATCTCTGCAGTTATCACCATGATGCTCCGGTTTCACTGACATCTTAATGAGATTCAACTTAAGTGATGAAATGCATCATTGCCTGATGAAGCTTAATCTTGCGGAACTCTTGAGAGGCTCATTCTTTATCAAGTATACATCCATTTTGTCTCAAAACTGCTTTTGGATATTTTTGTAGGTGGCTGTGACATCACTCCACAATCAAAGTTATGCTCAATTTTTTTCTAAATTGTATAATCTTGGCGATAACCCGAAGACTTAGCATACTGTGTTATTTAATCTGGAGAGTGGATATTGCAATTTGGCTTATGATTAAAAACAGATTGCCTCTTTAGATTTCAACTGTTGAAGATCAATGATTGACCCCAAATTGCCTCACTTCAAAGTGGCTAGTCATATTGTAATGACCTTCAAAGAATGGATGTGACCTTTTAAGACTGTTTAAAGTCCAAAAACCTAGTTCCTCTGTATTTCGGCCTTTGCCCTTTCCACACATTATTTTTTAGGTTGATACTTGGTACTTCGGCCGTATGAGAAGAGACAAAATAACGGCTACCCGGCATCTGTATGCCAAGCTTCCTTGTGCTTGCTGGGTGGACTGCCTGCTTCATGTTTGAGAAAATGCTGGTGCTGCTGCTCCCCCTGGTGCCAGAAAGCACCAGATATCTGCCACTTAGCAAGATGACATAAATCGTGTGACTCCCACGCGCAGAGGGAGGTGCACCTACGCCTCACTCTCTTAAAACCACTGACAAAAGCATACTATATGCCGCAGAGCATCGGGATCGTATCCATCATGCGTTAAAAATAACAAATGCAATGGAAAGTCAAGGGTCGAACCATTGGCAAGCCCATCTCACCGTCCATTTTCCTCCCTAGGTTCCCCCATCCAACGGCTCACGCGAAACCCAGCCTCATTCTGCCACCTCCTCTCTCCGCTGATATGGAGATTTTTAGTGTGAACTCTTTTCGTTGTGGGAGCTGTCACCATTCCTGTCTCTAGCAGCTTCTCCTCATAGACTAGGGTTTTTATTTCAGTTAACAAATTTTGTTTGAAGCGATATCGTAATGCATATACCGAGTTATTCGGCTTCTCGGACACGCTTTGCGTCCTCGTCGCTTTCGAGATTCTCTACGTCGTTTCAGTTTTCACCTGCCTTGTATAAAACGACACCATCCGCTTACTCGTCTTACCAGTCATGTGTTTCATTTGGTAACCAGAAGTGCCGGCCTTTGAGCTTTTCTTCGGTGCTTCGGTTGGTGCGGTGCTCGGCCCCGAGGTGGAGCCATGGCGTCGACCGGCGGTCGCCGGACAGCCTTCGCGCCCAGGTCAGGATCGCCGGTCCTCTACTGGAGCGATTCGAGCGAAAGATCGCTACTATGGGTGCGTGCGTCTATCTACATGAATTGTTGATTAGTTTGTGAGGTTGTGATTGATTTTATTCCGAAAAAAAAAAGCCTTTTTTTATTGATTATTGGAGTTGTTTTGTGTGTTGATGAATAGCTTTGTGTCTTTGTTGTTGAATTTGCTTAGCAAACGGTGTTTTGATGATGATTGGACTATTTTGTATTTCGTATATAGAAAATGGCGGGAAATGGGTTGAATTCTTTGCAGTTTTAGTAGTTTGCGGATGCACTTGATAGAAGTTTGGTCTTTTGGTGAACGGTGTACTCTTCTGTTCGGTTGACTAGATAATGGCGGGAAAGGGATATACTTTTGTGGATTTTTCAGTTTTTGTAGTTAAATTTGATGAAAAGCTGGTCCCTTTACGATGATTGGAGTGTTTTCTGTTTGGTTGATCAAAAGATGACAGGACATGGAAATGACTTACTGGGTAATGAGTAATAATTTACACAACAGATCCTATTAGAAGTAAATCATTTATGGGACATGGAATTTGATTATCATTGGACTTTTTATTCAACTTGTTTATTCTTTCAAACAGCTCCTGAAAATGCTTTCAAGGAAATACTCACCAGTCTTCCCTAGCCTGGGGGTGGAGAGTTTGGAAAATTCTACATCCGAGAATTGGTATGTATGTCCAACACCTCCTACTGGTACGGTGCTACATGTTTTTCTTTTGTGGGTTTTAATGTTCTATGCTATAATTTGTGTTCCAAGGCACATAATCTCTTTAAGCTTGTTATGTACTTTTTTATTTGGCGAATTTTGATGAATGTTGATTTTATTTGAGCTTCTATCAGATGAGAAAATTGCCATGGACAGCCTTTAGACTGCTGCATGCTGATTCATATTTATTTGTTATTTGCTCTTGAAACTGCTGCATGCTGATTCATATGTATTTGTTATTTGCTCTTATCCTGCAGATCGACTGCCTTACTGTATAAGGATCCTTTTAGAATCTGCAATACGTAATTGTGGCAATTTCCAAGTTACCAAGGACGATTTGGAAAAGATTATTGATTGGGAAAATACTTCACCCAAGCAAGTTGAAATACTGTTCAAGCCTGCTCGTGTTCTCTTGCAGGTTTGATGAATAAGGTCAATGATCAATTTAGCTTTAATAACTAACATGAATTCCACTGAGTAAAGCTTTTGTTTTCTTCAACAGGGTGTTACTGGGGTACCAGCTGTAGTTGACATGGCTTGTATGAGGGATGCTATGAAAAATCTTGATAGTGAACCAAAGAAGATCAATCCATTGGTTTGTGAATATGATTAAGCATGGAATTTGGTGTCACTTTGGGACACTTGCGCAGCTAGGCTTTGCATCAGAACTTACTTGGCATGTGATATATTTCTCTTGCGTAACGTCTTAACCTATCATGTTTTCATTCAGGTTCCAGTCGACCTTGTCATTGATCATTCAGTTCAGGTTGATGTAGCACGATCGGAAAATGCAGTACAGGCAAACATGGAACATGAATTTCAGAGGAATAAAGAGAGATTTGCTTTCCTTAAATGGGGTTCATCTGCTTTCCATAACATGCTTGTTGTTCCTCCTGGTTCTGGAATTGTCCACCAGGTAAAAGTTTGGTATTTTGCATATGCATTGGATTTCTTACTGTAATAGTTTCATGCTAACACATTTCAATATGCGGGACAATTGCTGTATCTCATTGAATGTGCCCATACATTTGATGTGAGGAGGGCCTTTGTCTTGCATGGTTTTGAGCAGTCATATGGCTTGTGAACTATGTACTTGAATGTGCATCTAGGTCCTGAATTTTTGCATTCATTATAATTTATATGTTGTAGGTCGTAATTGATTGATATGGCTCTTAATATAACTCTCAATGAATTTGTAGGTTAACTTGGAATACCTTGCACTTGTTGTCGTTAACACTGATGGCATTCTCTACCCTGATAGTGTGGTTGGTACTGATTCCCACACAACGATGATTGATGGGTTAGGAGTTGCTGGTTGGGGAGAGGAGGAATTGAGGCTGAAGCAGCAATGCTGGGTCAGGTATTTGGAATCCTCCCAACAACTTGTATCTAGATAGTTATTTTATTCTAGTGGTGTATAGGGTCCTGGACCTACCTTTTTCTACCCTTTTGTTATTTTTTTTTTATTTTTATAATTTGGGAACTGATTTAGTATGGTTGTTGTTCACAAAAGAAAATATATTAAGAACACCTATGTGGATGCATCTTTGTTTGTTCAATTACTGCATAAAGCCTTTCCTACCCTGCAACTCTTATTGTATTGATATGTACATTTACTTTTAGTCACCAGATACATTGTGACTATGTTTTGCTAATGCTGTGTTTCCCAAAATTGACAACCTATGAGCATGGTTTTGCCTGGTGTTGTTGGATTCAAGTTGACTGGCAAGTTGCGTAATGGTGTCACAGCTACTGACTTGGTTTTGACAGTCACACAAATGTTGAGAAAGCATGGTGTTGTTGGCAAATTTGTTGAGTTTCATCGTATATTATTTCAGGATTTGCAAAAAGAAAATTTTTTCAACTACTAGAAGTCTATTTCAATTGTGTGTACAACTCTTATTCAGTTGTATATGTCTAAATAGGGGAAGGTATGGGTGAACTATCATTGGCCGATAGAGCCACTATTGCGAATATGTCTCCTGAATATGGAGCAACTATGGGCTTCTTTCCTGTAGATCATGTTACATTGCAGTATCTTAAGTTAACCGGAAGAAGCAATGAGACAGTGAGTTCTTTCCCTTTTGTTTGTTTTTTTTTATCTTGTAGTAAGGTGATATTGTTTGTTATTGGATAGTTAATACAAAACTGATGTAAGTGGTTTTTTCTTATACGTCAGGTCTCAATGATAGAAGCGTATTTGCATGCAAACAAAATGTTTGTAGACTACAATGAGGTAAACCTTTCCACTCCTGTCATTTCTTTTACTTTAGTTGATGATAAACATCTCAGATCTGACTCAAGGGTGTATTTTAATGATACAGCCTCAACAAGAAAGAGCTTACTCATCATATCTGCAGTTGGATCTAGCTGACGTTGAACCCTCTATTTCAGGACCAAAGCGGTATGGTCTATATTTACAGCTCAGGATCAATTTATATGGACTTGTAGTCCCCATCTTTTGGTATATCATTTAATCAATGGTTCATTATTATGCTTCATAATAGGCCTCATGACTGAGTTCCTTTGAAAGACATGAAGGCCGATTGGCATGCATGTCTTGATAATCAAGTTGGATTTAAGGTAAGTTGCAAACGTACCTTGTGATGGATTGGATTGATAACTTTTTCTTTTTCTTTTTTTTTTTCCCTGTAGTTTTTATTTTTCCTGAGAATTTAACCCCTATAGGCATTCCTGTCTTTGTTATTCATGAGGTTTATCAGCTTTTTTATCTTCATTATTCATAAGCCCATCCTCAGACGCAACATGTCAATAAATGGCAATAGAAATCAAGCTTGCCATACATGGATATAGGATTTGTAGTTTGGTTGTGATGTCAGCTGTAAGTAAATAATAATTTATTTGTTCTGTTATAATGCAATTGTTTCATCTATTGCAGGGTTTTGCTGTACCCAAGCAAGAGCAGGGCAAAGTGGCAAAATTTTTATTTCACGGACAGCCTGCTGAACTTAAGCATGGTAGTGTTGTCATTGCAGCCATTACCAGCTGTACAAACACATTGAACCCTAGTGTCATGCATGGGGCTGGTCTTGTGGCTAAAAATGCCTGTGAACTAGGTTTGGAGGTTAGTTTTAGCTGCTTACGCAAATGGTATCATGCAATTTTAATACTTCCTGAGATGATAATATTTAGTACTATGAATGTCTTGTGGTGGAAAGAGGATTTTGAGCCCACTTGACTCTTTTTTGCCAGTGAATGAACTTTGGCTGTTATGGATTTCAGTATGTACTTGACATTATAATATGCTAGGTTAAACCATGGCTCAAAACAAGCCTTGCACCTGGCTCTGGTGTTGTTACAAAGTGTCTGCCCCAGAGGTTTGTCATAAATATCCAGTTATGCTATTCATTTTCTTGTATATAAGTTACATATGGTTCTCATTTTGTTATATGTATGTAGTGGCCGGCAAAAGTACTTGAATCAGCAAGGTTTTCACATTGTTGGCTATGGCTGCACGACTTGTATTGGAAACTCTGGAGAACTTGATGAATCAGTTTCTACTGCCATTTCAGAAAATGATAGAACTGTCTAATTATCTTTGTTAACTTATTTTAGAAGCAATTAGATTGCATTAAAATTTTGCAAGAATTTCTGAGCTGGCTGCACATCAACTTTCAAACTATTTGCATCAGAAATTTGCAGCAGTTAATGAATCAACATTTCTGTATTGTGAAGCTAATTCTTTGTTTGCTATTTTACTATTTTCCTCTGCAGACATTATTGCAGCAGCTGTGCTTTCTGGTAATCAAAACTTTGAAGGTCGTGTACATCCTTTGACAAGAGCTAACTACCTTGCTTTGCCACCATTAGTGGTTGCTTACGCCCTTGCTGGCACAGTAAGTATATAACCACTGGTATCTCCTCTCTAGGATTCTTACTGCCTACAAGGTGACCTTGCCAATCACAAGTGATTGGGGTCTTGATGCAGAAGTCTTAGTTCGCATCTGGTTTAGTTACCGGTCAAAGTGTCTTATAAATCTGTTGCGGTCTTTTATGTTCTGAAGCTAAGAACTTGCAAACAAGGACATTTACAATCTAGAACTAGGAACCTTTATGCTAGTTACATGATATGATTTGGACTTGTTTAATTTTCCCATCATCTTTCTACAAAAATCAAATTTCTGTAATCCTTTTATTTACCTGTTTATTATTACATTTTCAGGTTGACATAGACTTTGATAAGGAGCCAATTGGAATGGATAAGGACGGAAAGAGTGTTCACTTTAAGGATATATGGCCTAGTAATGAAGAAATTGCAAAGTTAATTTAAGTTGTGCTTAGAGAAAGTCTTTTATTTTTGTCTATTGTTTTTGTTTGGCCTCAATTTTGGAGTGTTTTGCTGTAGGTTGTTCAATCTAGTGTCTTGCCTGATATGTTCAAGAGCACTTATGAGGCTATCACGAAGGGCAACCCTATGTGGAATCAGTTCTCCGTTCCCACTTCCACTCTTTACTCTTGGGATCCAAATTCAACCTGCATTCACGAGCCTCCATATTTCAAGAACATGACTATGGAGCCACCAGGTCCTCACGGAGTGAAAGATGCCTACTGCCTTCTCAACTTTGCTGACAGTATAACTACCGATACATCCCTCCAGCAGGAAGTATCCACAGGGACAGCCTGGCTGCAAAGTATCTTCTTGAGCGTGGTGTGGATCACAAGAACTTCAATTCTTATGGTAGCCGCAGGGGCAATGATGAAGAGATGGCCAGGGGCACCTTTGCCAATGTTCGTCTGTCAACAAGCTCTTGAATGGAGAAGTAGGCCCAAATAGGTTCAAGATAGTAGCTCCTCTGTTTCTGATGTTTTATTTTTAAATGCCATGGTACTTGCAGAGGTACAAGGCTGCTGGTCACGATACCATTGTTCTAGCTGGAGCTGAGTATGGAAGTGGCAGTTCTCGAGATTGGGCTGCCAAGGGTCCAATGCTTCTGGTGAGTTCTTACTCTTGCTATTTTAGTTGTCATGGAACTTGATTTTCTCTATACCCCTATTTCCTAAACGAATTTTATCAACTTCGTCAGGGAGTGAAAGCTGTGATTGCCAAGAGCTTTGAGAGAATTCATGGTAGTAACCTTGTCGGTATGGGAATCATTCCTTAATGCTTCAAGCCCGGTGAGGATGCGGAAACACTAGGATTAACCGGTCACGAGCGCTACTCAAGAGACCTGCCAAACAAAGTGAGATAAGGCCTGGCCAAGATGTTTCTGTCACAACCGACACTGGGAAATCCTTTACATGCGCAGTGCGCTTCGATACTGAGGTATTTACGCTGCATTCTCTTCTCTAAGTATCTGCTGATTCATTTTTGTTCTTTGTTTCAACCTGTTCTAAAATTCAATATGATCTGTAGGTGGAACTGGAATATTTCGACCATGGAGGCATTCTTCCATTAGTCATGGGGAATCTGATTAAACAGTAAATAACTGGATGAGGTTCATAATAAGACCAAGAAGGAAGTACATTTCACTTCTGTGTAGTTCTTTATTTCTTTGTTTATTTTTTTAGTTTTAAGCTAGTGAAATTGCAACCAGAAATGGCATAAAAAGATTTGAACTTTGTAGAAATCAATTTGGAATTCGAGCATTAAGTTTAATATGTCAATGACTTGTTAAATTTCTAACACATAACAAAGAGAGATTTACTGGGATTCAAATCAAGTTTCTTGAAGGAAGCTGTGACGTTCTTCATAGCTTCGTTTCTTGCCTTCAAATTTGTGACTTCACAGACATTCACGAAAGAAAGTAAAAACAGAGCTGTAAGGTTTATTTTGTGAATATTGAGCTGCAATTCGAAAGTAATTCACTAATGTACTCATCAAATTAAAAAAAAAAAAAGAGAGAGAAAAAGAGGGAGACTTATAGGGATTCAAATAGCTTTTCTTCAAGGAAGCTGCTATGTTCTTCGCAGCTTCGTTTCTTTCCATCAAATTTTAAGTCTTCAAAAACAGCATGAAATGAGAAGTCTGGTAAGATTTCCAGCTGAAACTCGAAAAAAAGGGACGTAATTCGTGAATTTGGCGTTCATAGGATTGCAGAGTTCGACGAATTTACTAAATACTCCTTGGATTTATTATAATTAATATATTTTAATCCAATGACCATCCCGCCTTTATCCTCCTTGCTTGAAATGAAATTCGATTTTTCGGAGGCCAGCATTTCTCTTCAGTTCAGTTCACTAATTTCTTTAAGAGTAACGCTAGCATCAACCACCCAACGAAAAAACACGGCATCGTCTTCCGTCAAATAGTGAAGGGTTTACAAGGTGGAGATCAGAGCCTGCCGGCTCCAAGTGATTGATCTGCTGGAGCGCCACTGCTTGGCTCCCGATGGTTCTCTCGTTTCAAAAATCGACTTACTACGATCTCCAGCTAGTACATTCTCTCGCTCATCACATTTACATGAATTTTACTGCTGAATTTTAAATTGGTTGATTAGCTTATAAATGTATATAAAAAATTAGAAAAATATAGATGCCTTTATTTCTGGTGTTGTTGGGATGCCGAGTTCTCAAATTGTTCATCTATTTTTTGCAGGCAAGAGAGGAAATGTTTGGAAGGCATGGGAATTTTTCATTTTTGTTTTGGTTTTGATTTTGTAAGTTAGCGTTGCTTGACATTACGAAAAATTGCAAAAACTTTCAGCTGATTGTTAGTTAAATACTTACTGCATTTCAAAGAGACCTTTCTATGTATATTTGTGGCTGGGTTGATGTAGGCAATTTACTATGAAGCGATTGCTATGGTGGAAGGCTATCAACAGGCTGTTTCGGTTGCCAATATGGGAGGCCTTCGTGATGCTCAAGGGCTTTACTTGCAACTTGGTTTGAAGAACTCTCCTCAGGTTTCAATTTATAACCCAAGATTCTTCTATTTATTTCTACTTGAATGAAAGAAATGATTGATTTGTTGAATTTTGATTTGTCCATGCTTGTTGGCATTTGTTGAAATGATGAATATTAATGTAGGTTTTTTGATGTAATGTATATCATGAAATATTAGAAGATATATATTTCAAAAGGTCTTGTGTACATGTCGTGTTTAGCAAGAATTGTAAACTTGGCAGTTAATCATGACTGCAAGAAACTCATTGCTGCTTGGACATATAATGCAGATTCAATTGATTTGGAGTATTAGTTTAACTAATGCAAGTTTTGAGTTATCAAGAACCATAAGCTTATTTACTGTAAATGTAGGTTTATGAGATTCTAGAGCACCAGTTGGTCGTTGCAGAAGCAGCTCAAAGACTAAGGCTTCCACTTATATCAAAAGATGGGAAAATTATTGAGGATGAAATTGAAATATGGAGCACAATGTCACGTACCTCCCTTGATAGTACAAGTACCAGTGTCACAATCAGCTCAAGTTCCAACTCTATAAATTATACCAATAGTTCCATGAACAGCATCTCTGCTTGGAACAATGCTCTTATTGCTAGTGATGCCAAACCTGGAGTTGGTGGTGTTCCTAATCGCTTTCTTGGCATAACACCTACTAATTTGAGGCAAACTCAGCCCCAACAAACTCCATTATCCATGGTATGTTATCCCAGGCCTTAACAGAATATAAGTCTTTCTCAATTTGTTCCCTTCAGTTTCTGTTTATTTAATGTCCTGTTCTTATAAAGCCTTAGATTAAGTAAATATTTTTATATATGATGTGGAACAATTGAAACTTTCATCCGAATCTCTGATCCTCTGAATTTGATTTTGCAGGATACGGCAGAATACCAGATATCTGTTTCTCGTGAGATTGAGGCTCGAATAAAAGCTAAATGTGATAGGTTGACAGATGCCTTCATTGATGACATTGGTAGTCTCATGTAACCCATCCCTTCTGTCTTTTTCCCTGTTTATATGACTTCTGATTGATTTATGATATGTAGTGTTTGTTTATGATATAAGTTTAAAGTGGCCAGATCAGCTATTCTACTGAATTGATATTTCCAGCGTAAAATGATCGAGGGATAGGTGACATACTCGAAATTTATGGTTGAATAAGCAGCTGTGATAATATCCAATGGCCTGTGTATGTACTGTGGTTGTCTGCTTAATGTTGAGCTTCCTTTCTGTTTCAGATTCATCTTCAGGTAATCACTCATCAACTGCAGGTCTTCTGGAAAGGTTTGTGAAATCATTCAGATTTTTGCTTCATTAGAAATCTAAATCTCATGATGCGGGTTGTTCAACTATGTTTTGTTTTATTAGGGTCAAGATGATAATTGAAGAGATTGAAAGGGAAGATGCGGCTTTGCAGGAAGATCTGTACTCTGCTGATGGAAAATTTGCAGAATATTACAATGTCGGTGAAGAGAAACTCATATAGTTTATTTTCTTCTGCCTCTGACATGATGCTCTCTAAATCTTCAAAAGTTTGCCTTGTATGATATAATATCTTGCTTTTCAGTGGAGCCATGTGCTTTTTGTGATAACATCTAATGTGTAAAGAAATTTAATTTTGCAAGAACTTAGAGCAAATATTTGGGAGTGCTCATTAAACTTGTCAAGGATTTGAAGTTTGCAACATCATCATAGATATGCAAGCATTCTACATTTCAATTATACGTGCATTGACAATTCTTTGTTAATTTCAATTTCTTTTTATCATTCTGTTTATTTCCTCCTCCAAGTGACCTCTAAACTTGCTGTCCAAATAATCTGTACGATGAACTTCAAAAAACTTGGCTGTGTAAAAGGTGTGAGACCATGAGTGCAAAACTAAGGTTAGTTGCACTAGTTTCTGACTTTAGATTGTTTCTTGTGACACTACTGCTGCATAATGTTCTTGGTTATATTTTTTTTGATAGATTGATAGGAATATGCAATTAAAATCAGTTATATTCCTCTGAACTGAGACATCTGATTGTGGCATTACTTTGCTAATCCTTTTGCCAGTAGTTTGTAATATGTTCATCACCTTCTTAGAGTCTTGGAGCAAATGCTCTTGCTTGGAACTTATACTCTGGAATCAATGCCAGCCCTGCATAAAATAATGTACTTAACAATGAGACTCAATTTTATATTCGGTTTATGTTCCAGTTTTAGGATTTTTGATAAGCCTTTTTCTTCTTTTGCCAGGAAAGATCTTGTTGAGGCTACAGAGGAAGCTTCAGTTGCATACAATAAAACTGTTTGTTCTGTTTCTTATGTTTTAATATAATAAAATGCATTATGATTATTCATTCTTTATGCATTCATTCTGGTTTAAGATTGCAAAAGCTTTATGTGAAATGTAGATATAGTATTTATAGAATATATACGTTTATGAAATGGCTAGTAACCTGTCAGCTTTGCAGAATTATCTCTTATTTTCTGTTGGGAATTGGTTGTGTAAAGAGAGGGTATATCCATCTCTTTACCTTTAGATGGTAAAATAAAGGGAAGTAGAAAAAATGTTTTGCATTTGTTCTGTGATCATACTTCTGACAGCTCTAACACTTCAAAAGCAAGTACTAGAACAAATATTTGTCAAGCCAATCCTAGCCAGAGATATTGTCATGTACTCATTTTGTCTTTAGGTAGTCTATCTCGTTCTGTGTTTTCATTAACAATCTTCTATTCAACTTCTTATCAGGTCACACGCCTTCGTGAGTATCAGGGCGTTCATCCTTGCTTCGATAACATTTTAAGGCAGTACCGTGACATCGTAAAGGTAACATCAGCTTGCAAACAGTATTTTTGTGTTCGTTTCTTACGGAAACTCACGTTAAACATCTCTGTACAGAAACTGGAAAATATGCAATGGACGATCCATCAAGTCGAAATGGACCTCAACGCTTACCAGATGATCCAAGCACGTAAAATTTTGGTTCAATTCCATTTTATTTGCTCATGTTATGTGTTTTTGTTGATTACTGAAAGAAATCATCATCCTTCTCTTCTTCCTCCCCTGTTTTATCCTCAAACCCCACTACTTGTTCTGTGCCATAGTTCATGATAATGAAAAATAATGCCGTCTTTATGCAACATTTCATATGTGCCAGAGATGTTATATAGATCTATTGGGTAAAAAGTTGAAAATAATTTCCAGTGCTTGCTACAGTCTCTGCTATAAGTGAGTGGATGCATGAACCCACTTGCCTTGATGCTCTGTGCTCGATTTCAGGTACCGAATTAAGTATCAGAACCAGGTTTTGAGCAAACAGCTGTATTTGTAGACAAGAATTATCTTACCAAAGGCAGCGATGACGATCGGGTTAATTCAATAGCACTTGACTGATTAGACAAAATATGCCGATTGGATTTGGATTTGGATTTGGATTTGGACCATGTCCTTTTCCGTTTTCTGGATTCTTCTTCTGTCAGAAACTGACACGTTACCACAAGTGGGGACCCACACATACGCGATTCTGTCTCTTGCCATACCACCGTATTGTTCTCGACTCCAGGCTGGAGAATTTGGATGGCGGTTTCGCGTTCGCATTACGCGTTGCGTAATCCTTAATAATAATCAACAAAACTCGCAATATCCGCGTTGGACAAATCCCAACCATCCACCTGGCTGATTCGTCATCTCTCGCTCTCTACGTGTCACCAATTTTTTCCGAATCCTTAGTGGCTACGGATTTAAAATCTATTAAAAATTAGAAATTATAATCCCAGTCGGGCAAGGGCAAGAAGAAACAATAAACCGACCCTCTCGTCTATATAAAGGCCTCCCAGTCTAAACGTTGTTTTTCATCGATCGTGTCTCAGAAGTCTCTCGAAGTCTCCTTCTTCCTACTTAACTTGCAGGTAAGATTTCATCATCTTCTTCTTCTTCACGACCTCCCTGATAATCTCCCGTCGTTTCAGTTTTAATGGTTCTGTTTTGATGATTTCTCGATGTATATTTTGATATAGCAGTGTTTGTTCTTGCAAAAACAACTAAGCAGGGTTCTTTTGGGTGATAGTTTTTCAGGTTTTAGACGAGCAAAGTACATGGTTGACTCGGACGTACAGATTCCATCTCCTTTTGATCCATTCGCTGAGACAAAGGATTCTCTTGCCCCAGGTGCTAAAGGTTATGTGCATCTACGCGTACAGCAGAGGAACGGAAAGAAATGCGTGACTACTGTTCAGGGTCTGAAAGAGGATTATAGTTACCAGAAGATCCTGAAAGACCTGAAGAAGGAGTTCTGCTGTAACGGGAATGTGATCAATGACAAAGAGCTTGGGAAGGTCATTCAACTCCAAGGTGATCAGAGGATGAAGGTTATGAACTTTCTTGTTAAGGCTAAGCTTGCCGACAGGGATCATATTAAGATTCATGGTTTCTAATCAAGTGTGGTTGCTTTGCGTCGTGTGATTTACAGAGCATATCTGTATTCTCTTCGTTAACGTTCTCTTTTCGTTTTTTTTTTTTTTTGGTTGTTATTGTCCGATTTGACAGGATTTCTATCAAGTTTGATGTATAATGATAATAAAAATAAGGATGATTGATGATTTTGTACGTATGATTTCTGTATTCCTTACTATTTTAATTTTATGCTTGATGACTTGACGAGGATCCCACGGAAGTTGTTTAGATGACAGCTTTCAGTAGGATCCTGAACTTGGCAAGTTCTCGCCTCCTGTTGCATTGCTGTCAAATCACATCGTTCAGTGATTTGTATTCGTTTCAGACAATTGGCTGTCCACGAACGCGACTTCTCTCTTTCACTCTCTTTCTTTTGGGCGCGTAGATGCGCAGGAACCAGAACCAGATTCTTAACCAACGGCCAACATGTATTCATGAAGTCTGATTTGCGTTTGATGTGTTTTATCGTTACACTTTTTCGGAAAACATTATTTATAACATCGAACTTCCAACCATGTCTGTTACCAACAACTTTGACACTGGCAACATATCAATGTAACTGGAAACATGTGGGAAGTTCCATTTGTTCACCATAAGGAATGTCTGTCAGTGACAACTTCTTCTAAATGAATCTATCAATCAAAACGAAAGGTATGAACGGCTAGTTAGCACATCAGTGAGAAGAACTAGTAATCATAGAGCAAACTGGCAGCCGTAGGTAATGATTAAACAATGTATTTCTGTCAAATTTGACTTCAGCATTGGTAATCCTCAAAAAGTTTTTATATCAACATCAAGAGGAAAACGTTACAAGAAATGAGGACCATTGCTAGTTACTCAAAGCCTTGCACCGAGTAAAAGAAAACTAAAATAAACATAAACCAAATCTAAAGGCCTCAAATATCAATTAAACTGGCAAATATCCACATTGGAGTGTATGGCAAAGTTTTCTGAAAGCAAAAGGGATAGCAATAAGTCCTTTTCGTGATCTTTTTACAAGAAGCCTAGGTCTCCTGGAAAGAAAACTGCATATACGTCTAAAAGAGCTTGGCTTGTGGTTGGGTTCCACTCCTCATCATCGCGCAGAATTCATCATAGTTGATCCTTCCATCCTGTAAATACAACAGATGTAAGAACTGATGTTTAATAATGTGTACAAAATTTGTGCTTTAGAAGGTAAAGATCAACTCACATTGTCCGTATCGACTTCAGATATTATTTCCTTGATTGTGTCGTCGTCACCCATTCCATATTCTTTCATGGCCATTTCTAATTCATCAACTGTGATAAACCTGTTCAAAGCATTAGGAGAACATATTAGTAACTTTGTTCCTAGATCTCTGCCATCCAATTCAACTTCTGCAAACCGAGGATAACAACAGAGTTATGTGTGTCCCAAATATGTCTCGTCTCAATGCATATAGTGGTATTTTGATATGGTTAACCTCATGGAATATTGTTGTGTGTATTCCTTATCTCCACAAAAGAAGTTAGAGCTCTGGATTGTGCATGCTCCATCACATATGCTTAAACAATTTATAATTAAGGGGATATATTCTTCTTAATGAAATGTGGTGCATGTCAACCTCCCATGGTGGAATTCCAAATCTCGAAATCTAATTATGCAAAGAGTGCTGATGAACACTTGCTGTCAGTCATTTAAGAAGCATATAAAACCATGACAAAATATGCTTCAATTTTGTCATATTATGTGAAAAGCATGATACTGATTCACCTGGTTCTCTAGAAATTAGAAGTCAAAGAAACTGTTTACTCTTTTCAGTTTTTAGAACGAAAAACTTACCCACTATTATCCTTATCAAAATGTTGGAAGGCTTTGAAAAGATGTTCATCTCTTTCTAGCTTGTGTCTGTGCATTGTTGCAGTGATAAATTCAATGTAGTCAATAGTCCCGTTTCCATCCACATCAGCCTGAATTGCAGCCAAAGAATATTACTTGAGTATAATACAAGTAATCAATATGATCCAACTAAAATTTCAGAGTTCAATTGGTACTTACAGCTTCCATGAGCTGCTGGACTTCAGCTTCAGTAAGCTTGGATCCAAGTCGAGCTAATCCCGCCTTAAGTTCATCATAGGTAATTGTACCACTCTTGTCAGTATCTATGTTTGTAAACATTTGCTTTAGTCCTTGGATCTCTTCAGATGAAAGATTTTCCGCAATGACCTATAATGATATTCAGCAACCACCCAGTATATCAGAACGCACTCGACTTACACAGCCTATATAACAAGTGCTAAAATGAACACTGTTGAAGAATATGGATGAAATATTCATTTGACCACAATCTCAACATCTACATGGTATTATAATATTCCTTTAAAACCACACGGAAACCATTTACATATATCCTCAGGTTTACCTTTAATGCAAGTTTCTTTAGTTTGTTCATTGCTCTGAATTGCTTCATCCTTGAAAGGACAGCACTGTCTATTGGCTTGTCTGATGCTTCTCCACCTTCCTTAATCCATGGGTGCTCTGCATAGGCCACGCAGTATTGAACTTATTCAGAAGAAAGGTCTAATGTAAATGGCACAAAGTAATCAAGGGTGTCATTTGAACATGCACTGTGCCCAACATGACAGATTATATAATAAATGATCCAGGATTCACTTTGAAGTATAATCGCTTGATAAATTCCAGGACTATTTACAAGAACAAAGACTAATTAAACATAATTCTTCATATAACCAATAAAGAGAAAAACTATTTTTCCATGCCTTATAATGGATTAAGGAAGATACTAAAGGATATCTCACAAAGAGCTTGCAAGTAAAATGATAAACAACATTGGTAAACACATACCTAGAACTTGAGCAGAAGTAATTCTCTTTTTTGGGTCCTGAGTCAGCATCCTACGAACCAAGTCCTTGGCACTGCTTGATATAGTAGGCCATGGTGCAGATTCAAAGTCAATATCTCCTTGCAATATAGCATCAAATATCCCCTTTTCCGTTTCTGCAGTTCACGTCATTACTTGTTCAGCGACTATATTTGTACTTACCACACAATAGGTATAAAAAAACAAACAGGGCTGTCTGGGATGACTTACTGAAAGTGAAACAAATATTTTTACCTGCCCAGAACGGAGGTACACCACTGAGTAATATATATAGTATAACTCCTGCACTCCAAATGTCCATTTCCTTCCCATATCTACGCTTTAATACTTCAGGGGCAACATAGTAAGCACTCCCAACTATATCCCGATATACTTTTCCTGAAAATGTTCCATGACCAATTAGATAAAGAAGCTAATAGCTTTATCAGATATGACTTCGACAAAAAAGGCTCAAATACTGCAGTACATGCTACAAACAAAAGCAATCAAATTTATGCACAAACTTCAGAAATATCTACTCCCTCTACAATTAAAGCCGGAACAAATTATAAATTTTAAAAATTGCTTAAAACTCAAGTTTCTTCATCAACCCATCAATGTTTACAACCAAGATGTAGAAACCCAATAATCAATTTGCATTCCAGACTGAACTAACTTGAGGCAAAGTTTTTGACAATATAATTATAAGTTTCAAGACCCCAAAGAGGGTTAAGTTAGAATGAAATTATCCACAACTACCATGAAAATGAAACAAGGATCCACTGGCTAATGAAACTCCCGAAATTTGACACAACAATGAACATCTTATAAAGTAGCATCTGCAATTTAACAATCTAAGAATGGCTTTGGGCAACAAATTTTTGAGTCCGTTCAAGTTATTAATGCAAATGATCAAACAATTACCTTCTTCAATGAACACTGACAACCCAAAATCAGTTGCCTTCAGAAGAGCATTCTCATCCTTGCTAGACAACAAGAAATTCTCAGGCTTAAGGTCCCTATGCATCACACCCATAAAATGGCAAATATGCACAACATTAACAATAGCCCTGCATATCGACGCTGCAGCTCTCTCACTATAATGTCCCTTAGCAATAATCCGATCAAAGAGCTCACCACCAGCACATAATTCCATAACCACATGCACAGAATGCTTATCCTCATAAGCACCCTTAAACTCAACTATATTAGGCTGCCCGCTCAGATGTTGCATTATCTGTATCTCTCTTTTTATATCATCCTTATCATTCTTCGAGACAAGTTTTCTCTTTGAAATTGATTTGCAGGCAAACTTCCTACCCGTTGAATTCTCAGTACAAAGATAAGTTACACCAAATTGACCCCTACCCAGTTCTCTACCAACGGTATAATATAATTTAACATCCTCATAAGGTTTACCAAGAATTGTATCTGGCCAGTGAACTGGTTGTTTTGGGCTTGAAGCTGGAGCAGCTGGCTTATATGGCGCTGCCGCCGCCGGTTTCTCCGGCAGCTGATGCGTTTGCTGGTAGGCTGCTACGGGTTTAGCAACAGGTTCACGGCTTCTGTGATGGTGAACCCCAGTATTTGCTTCTGATCTGTAGCCATAACTATTGTGCTGTGGCTTGGAGTCATGCCTTTTGGTTAAACAACCGCCCATTTCTTCCTACCACCCAGGATTCAAGAGACTGCTGCAATGAACGAATTTTAACAAAAGACAGGACCTTTGAGGATTGGATTAACAATTCAGAGATTGACTTAAAATAGAAAACCCAGATGAATGATATAAACGAAGATTCTGAGAAGGAATGAAAAAAAAAAAAGGATGGAAAGAATGAAACCCAGATAAGGAATTTTGAGAGAATATGCACAAGGTTGGAAAAAAGATCCCAACTGGGCAAAGAGATTGAGGAAAAGTAGATCAAAGTTTTGGATTTAAAGATGAAGTTCCACAGAAAAGCCTGACGGTTTA
>CP135566.1:2119076-2234607 GCA_032401905.1 Swietenia macrophylla | reverse complement strand
AAATATAAAAATAGATAAATATATCGGAATAATAGATGGTTTTGTGGGTTTTTGAGACCTAGCCAGCTGAAAGTAAAGCCCAAATTCATTGCGATCCAAAGCCCAATTTCAGTTGGATAGTAAAGCCCAAACCCGAAACCGAAATATGAAATAACAAGACGGACGGCAAAAGCTGCTGCTTCAGCTCACTTTTACCCTTACTGTTAAAGGCAGCAAGAGATAGAGAAATATAGAGAGCGAAGAGACATGGCGTGGTGTACGCTAAGGTCGTTGAATGTTCCAAGCTTCGACATGCTCGCATTGCATGCGCGCTCTCCCTTATCCGCCGTCGGCATTGGCTTCTCCTCAGTAGCTGGGTGTAAGATACAGTGATCCTTTTTCATGAAACGCTTCACTCCCTTAGCCTCCTTATCCACTTCGTCCGTTTCTAGTAATCAAGGTTTCCTTCCTATTGATCATTTTCTTTTACTTCTTTTATGTGATTGCGGTTTACCTAATCGAATTCTTTGAGTAAATGTCATTTTTTATTAAGAAAGTTGGGAAATTTCTTATGGTGAATTTGGAAAGCTAAAATTTTTGTTATTTTGATTAATGCCGAGAGTTAGTGAGTTTTGGCGGGTTGGAAATCCGGTTAAATAAGTTGACTTTTTTGTCCTTTTGTGAGTGTTGTTATCGGAGAAAATTATGAGTTGCATGATGATATGATTGCGATTTCGTTCCACAATATGTATTGAGTTATTTAATTGCTATTGATTCTTATTCAAAACTAGGCAGATGAAGTTGAAGAGATGGATTTGCTGACTCATTTTCATACGTACTGTAATTTAATTGTTCTTGATGATTCATAATAGGAAGCATTATATTGTGATGTCATGGTTCTAGGTTTGAAGGAAGCCGTTGCCACTAACAAGGCTCCAGCAGCACTGGGGCCATATTCTCAGGCCACCAAAGCCAATAACCTCATTTTTGTCTCCGGAGTTACTGGTCTTGTTCCAGAGGTTTGTTATATTTACAATTGAGGATTTACTTGAGATTTGCTTCAAGTTTAAGTTTCACTTTTGAATGGGCCTTGGTTTTACTAATATGATAACCTTCTAACAAATGATTAAATGTGCTTTTATATGGGCATTCACCTACTGGTTATGCAACTTTTGTAGATATCTTTTCAAGTGTAACTCTTAACTATTATATGTCTTTGGCACTCCAGTCCACACAAGGAAATTCATATCGGATAGCATAGAGGAGCAACAGAGTAGGTAAACTAGTATGGAAATGGTTTTCACTCAATTATTTTCCTTTTAAGAATTAAAAGACTTCAGAACTTTTTTTAGTTTATTAGAAAACCCTACCCTGCCTCTTTGACGTTTCACTTGGTTGTTCCCTGATAGTGCAGCTTGGGAACATGATGATGACGGCTTTTCATTTTCAAAGTAGATAGATCATTAAAGATTTCAGCTTGTGAAAATTTACAGGTCCTGAAAAATGTGGGGGAAATACTGAAGGCTAGCGGTGCTGACTATTCCTTTATGGTTAAGAAAACAATTATGAATGAATTTTTCTGTCACTTTCCTCTATAGTAATTTTATTCTCCGAAGTTGAGAGTTAGATCAAAGAAGACTTTTAATTTTTTTTTTCTTTGTTTTTCCCTGCAGGTTGTTGGACTGGAAATGCTTCAAGAAAGTGAATGAGATCTATGATAAATGTGAGTAAAATAGTAGTCAAGTTGATATTTTCATTCACTGATTAAATTGCATTTGGCATGTTGTGCTCAATACAAGCTTTGACCTAGTATCTCAAAGTTGACCTTGTTTTAACGTCATTTTAATCATCTGAAAGATATGTGAAACTTACAACATAAATCATGAGGTATGGAGTTTGCATATGCATTTGAGTTGATGTGTGAGTTTAGAGTCAATGGAGTGGGTTCAAGTTGTCGATTTTGTAGTATGAAACACATTCTACTTCTCGATGCTTGATACTTTTGAAAGTCTGATATGGATTGGTGCTATAGAAATTTGGTGGTGATTGTTAATGTAATAGAATAAAAACATCTAATAACTAGTGCTTATTCCTAAGTAGTTAATTTTATATATCCGAGTAGTAACTACTGTCAAGATCAAAGTGTGACTTGTTGAGGTCGATTAGCTAAAATTTCAGCAGATGTGAACTGACACACATCTTTGCCCTGATTTTTTTTTCTCGTCCTTTTCGTCAATGATTGCATGTTTGTGGTTTCTGTTCCAGACTTTCCTTCACCTGCTCCAGCTAGTTCAACATAACAAGCTGCAGCACTGCCATTGAACGCCAGGGTTGAGATTATTGCCGCCCTTCCCAATGCCTGATTTTTGCAAAATTCTTCCGGGCAGTCAAGAAACTGGAAGATAGCAGCAACCTAGGCAGAATTTCCAAGACATTTTCTCATTTCCCTCTCAGTTACATGTAGAACTGTTGAAACTGTTAAAAACAGCTCCTATTTTACCAGCTAATGTTCAACTATAATCTAGTTGACTGGCATTTAGGCCCATTTGATGATTTGATTAGCTGGAATTGAATCATAGCGCCTTACTTGACCTCAACTAAGTCCTGCCATTAATCAAGTGAACTGCATTAGCGTGAAGCTTCCTCTTTGAAAAGGATTTCAGTTTACCGATAATGCATGGAGTTGAGTTCTCTTTTCTACTTTTTATCTTCAATTTATGCTGCTGGGTGTTGAATGGTTTGCGATTTTGACATGGTGAAGTTCTAAAAGAGATCGAACAATGTTAAGACCGTAAACGCTTAGCTAATAGTAACAGGTTTATTCAATCACAAAATTAATTTGCTTACGTAAATTAAATGGCTATTAAAAGAAATTTTTAAAAAAAAAAAAGTAATGTTAAATTATCCTATATATATATATATATTGGTTAATGAATTATTAAATTATTTTGTGATGGGGACCACTTCGTGCAAAAAGATTCCGTGTGTGGGGCTGTGTTTATGCGATAAACAGTAAAACTTGTACATATATATATTTATATATGTATTGTATTCTCGTGGCTTCAATACAATAACTCGCTCAGATTCTCTAAACAAGAAGCGCACGAGTAAGATTTCCCAGAAAATCTTCTGAACTCAATACAAGTACGCAATAATCTTTATATTGTATTTAACATACATGTTTGTTGATTTGTGGGTCCTCTGATTCTTTATTCTTATCTTGTCCATTTCTTTTGTGTAAAGTTACGTTCCTGGTATTATTCCAGATCTAGAAGTCTCTTTTCACTGTTTCGTTTCAATATATATGCTTCTTGGCATCCTTGAATTCTCTTTTTGATTGCTTATATCTTGTTCTTGCTTGCTTGCTTTCTGGCCGATTTTTGAAGGTGGGTTGGTCGATATTCTTGTTCTAGTTGTAATTTTTTTTCTTTTTTATGTTAATAGATGATTTTTTTGTGGGTGTGCAATGCGTATTATGGTGTCATGTTATAGTTTCTAGGCGGATTTTAATTCCAACCAGTTTTTCTGTGGAATTTTTATCTTCTTTTATTTGAATTTGATTATGTGTATGTAGTTTTATGTGCTGCTTCTGTTCATGTGAATTTACCATTTTTCTATGTTTCCTTTGTTTTCCATATCTTTTTTTGGGAAATTTGAGATCTTTTATTTATTTATTTATCTTCCATCATCTTCAAAAGAACAGTAAGTGTAGATAATTTTGGGTTTTCAGTATGATTAATTTTTCATACAATCAAACGGGTCTCTTTTGTAATCATTTTTCAGGTTATTTCCTAGGCCTATGCTTTTTTATTAAAATTTTAAAGTAGTTGATGTATTTGTGTATTTCTAATTGTTTTTCAGGTACAATATTACTGTATAAGATGGAGGGCATTATAGTTAGGAGAGTCATTCCTTCCGACAACAGTTGCCTATTTAATGCTGTTGGGTATAGTCTAAAAAATTCCGTTTTTATTATGTCCAACGAAGTGAGGACGGCACTATGTTTTATTGTTCTTTTGCTTTCTTCATTTGCAGGTATGTTATGGAACATGACAAAAACAAAGCTTCTGAATTGAGACAGGTTCTTATTGATAACATTTTATTTTTGCTGCCAAACATCAGACTTTAAGATTTCAACCTTATCTGATCTCCTTGTATGTTAATGTAATTGGAGTATTTGTTTTGAAAATGTAAAGACAGTTTTGAGGATTGCTGGGATGATAAATTGCTGTTAAATCTGAACGTTAATATTTTGATATGTTGCAGAACTGTTATTTATAATAAATCTGGTTATGATGTATGCATGAGTTATGCAGCATGTGATACAGAAACCACTGCAGTATTTCTTGTTCGTCATGCTGCCAGTGGAAATATTAGATGCATAGAAATTAATAACACATGCTGGATATTTATAGAAACTGCATCTAACTGTCAGTCTCTTGTTTTACTTATTAATTTGAAAACACATACTACAGAAATAATTGGGTAGACCTATGAATGAGCATAAGACGAAGTTGAGAGTCCAAAAGGACAAGGAAGCCAGAAGAGAAACTTGGTGCTTCCAGACAAAGAAACTTGATCACCAAAAATTTAGTTGGAAAATGAAGCCCTAGATAGTGCTCTTGAATCGTTTTTCATGCATCTGACCAATTTGGGTTGAATAAGTGATTAATATCAAGGCATTTGGAAAGATGTATGTGAAGGAAAAACATAATGAGCTGGTAGATCCAAACATTAAGTTGTGGTATATTTGGTAACCTATTATGTTTCTTTATCCTTTGCGAGTTTCTTTTAAAGTATTATCAAGTCATGACAGCTTAAAATCCTAAGGCGGACTTTATTAATTTTCTATGTGATTGTGTGCAATCCTTTCCTTTATATAAGAAGATCCTTTTTTGTTGGAGAATATACGGTAAATTGTGTGAACTCTTTTCTTGTATTTGGACGTTCGCAATGACCTTCGGTAGTAATTTCTTCGGTTATAGAAATGGGATGGAATTCTCAGGTCTATATTTGCATATTTTATTGTTTGTTTGTGATCTCTTATTCAGAGAAGAATCCATACGAGATGCTCTAGAACAATTGTTAAAGCGATATAGGATGCTTGTCTACTCTAACCCCCTTCTCCCACTTTTTTGATCTCCACATTTATTTTTCTTTTCTACTGAATTCTTATTGATTCTCCTTCACCACAGTCGGCCCTTCCACTAGATAAGATACCCTGAATTCATTTTCATTTATCTTTGTTTTTCTGGTCTTTATCTCTGTACCTTCTCATAACTGCATTGCACTGGTGAGAGCTTTACATTCTGGAATTGGAGTTTAGAAATCATGTAAGATTTTTAATTTGGATGTTATTCAATTGCTGGGTTTGTTTCGAAAGTGAGCTTCTTCCAAATGATAATCTGAATGGAAATAAGTTGTGAAGATAGTCACTGAAATATGCAGATGCTATTATAGTGGGAGACTTTCACTTTCTTGTTCTTTTAGAATTGATCCCTTTTTTAGTAGGTGCCATCTGATTCTACAGCAATCTTTTTTAAGGGAACCTATCCGGAAATGCTAGTGGGCTTAGACATATAATGACATCATTGTGATGACACTGATATGTATCTGGAGTCATATGCTATGTGATATCATTTTGCATGTTGATACTCAAAGTCTAGAATCTGAGATTCTGTTGTAATATTGGTAAAGATGTCACCTTTAGGTGGGATGAATATAAGTATTATATTCTAGTTTGCTTTTATGGAAGTTTTTAAATGCATACGTAAAGAACTCCATTTGAAGTTATAGATCAAATTGTTAAAATTGCAAGGCATGAGACTGATGACCCAATATTTTCATTGGCAACTTTTATGTCTCAAGAGATCCATCCTTCCATTTATGGCCTAAGACTGCATTTATGGCATAATGTATTTCCTTTGCTATTTTATGTTCTGAACAATGTGATCAATGATGTTTTGAAGGTTATAGCTGCAACAGTGGCAAGTGATCCAGTAAAATATTCTGAGGCATTTCTTGGAAAGCCAAATCAAGAGTATTGTTCTTGGATTCAGGACTCAGAGAAGTGGGGAGGTGTGCTGAATTTATTTACTCCTTCATTAGGTCATTCTTTGATGTAAGCTAGACAGTTGAGAGAAGATGGGCCTAAATTATGTCAGTATGACATTAGGGAATCATCTTACAACTGCTGGCTTTCCTTGTGTAGCAGTACACATGACCAGCATCTAGCTCCGGCATAGTTGTTCCTCTTGGCCCCCTGCATATATATTGTGTCACAATCAGCCACAACCATGATGTTTTTTTAGGTTGTTAAATTCCTTATTGTGCTGACTCTGTCACTTCATATTCTGATTTGAAGGTGCCATTGAGCTTTCAATATTAGCAAATTACTATGGACGTGAAATTGCAGCATATGATATTCAGACCACAAGATGTGATTTGTACGGTCAGGTTAGCAATAGTATTGCGTACTTTGTGCATCAGATTCTTGATTTTTCAAAATTACTAAATATTTATTTTTCTCCTTTTTTTCTGGTGTGTTCATTGACAGGAAATGAAGTATTCTGAAAGAGTTATGCTCATTTATGACGGGCTTCATTATGATGCTTTAGCTGTATGATGTCTTATGATCAATTTCTTATAGTTATCTTTCATCTTATTTATTGGTTGTGAATTAGAGAAAATTTCAAAAGTCCTATAACCCAAACTTGCACATATGTAAAGTTTCAAAACTTGCTCTTATGAAGATGATACCTAAAATCATCTACTTTAATATGGCTCCCTGTAGCTATAGTTAATGTTCCCTTCCGTATTTCAATATAGAGAAGAAAAATAGGATAAGGAGAATGCAACCTTGAGTGGTGTTGACTAATCTTTTATATTGGTTCCTGCTTTCATCATTCTTTTTTTCTACTCTGTTTGTGCTTCTTCTAATTGTTATGCTATCTTAAGTTTCTAATTAACTGATGGGTATATTTGCATGGTGTATCTGTAGATGTCTCCATTTGAGGGAGCTCCAGAGGAGTTTGATCAGACTATATTTCCTGTACGGAAGGACAGGACCATTGGGCCAGATGAAGAGCTTGTTCTGAGACTTGTTAAAGAGCAACAAAGGTATCAAAAATTTGAAAGAGATTTCATTGCTTGTGAAAATTTGTTAAATTTGTAAAATTTTCATGTTCAGACAAGAAAGATGACCATGTTCTAAGACACCAAGTGTTTAATTTCCTGCTGTTTAGAGGATGGAAATTAGGTTTTTTAGATGATTGAGTACAAGCTTCTTCATTTTGCTGTCTAACGCATCAATTCTGTGGTTTGGATTCATGTAGTTATTCTATTCGTTACGCATCAAGGGGTTTGGATCTGCATGGTTAGAAACATGTTGAGGTATTGATTGCAATAGATATTACGGAAGCATATGAATTTAGAATAAAGTTTCATGAAAGACCCAAGTTAATCTAGATACTGGGGCAGTCTCCCTTTAAATTCTCAAGATATTTTACTTGCTATGGATTTTAAGGGAATTTATTCAACTTTTTACTTTTTGGTTCCATCATGAATGGTTTTATTTCATTATTCAATGGAATATTATTGTTAACTAATAATGCGTAATAATGTTCCAATTTTCTTGCTTTTCCTTAGTAAAAGGAACTATACGGACACTGCCAACTTCACTTTGCGCTGCGGAGTATGCCAAATTGGAGTGGTTGGCCAGAAGGTGATTTCTGTTTGTGCAAATTCTGAATTCCAAATGAAAGAAAAGAAATCCATAATAGCTTTATGCCAGTCAAGTTCTAACTTGGTATGATTTCATAAATTCTTTTATACTCTAAACTGAGAGGAGTTTCGTGTGAATTTTCAGGAGGCTGTGGAGCATGCTCAAGCGACTGGCCATGTCAATTTTCAGGAATATAAATGATAGCAACGTGTGAGAAAACAAAGTTAAAACTAGACCAATTTTATTTCAGCGAGCTCTTTCTCTTGAGAGAGCTGAGTTCATTAATGCGTTGAAGAACCAATAAAATGGTTACCAGTTACCTTCGGAACTGCTGTAATAGAATGTTGTGTTGTAAAAATGAAAAGATTCATTACTATAATATTCTGGATTTTGTTATACAATCACATATTCATTTCCTTTTAGCTGTAAGATGAACTAATTGTTCTCTTTCCCTGTTATTATGGATTGTAATACTTCATTTCGTGATTAAAACACATGGAACCGTATTGAAATACATTCAAAAATCTAGCAACATTTTCTTACAAAACGAACGATTTTGTCACAGAGGTGATCTAAAAAATAACAATATTTGTACTTCCATCTTCTACTGACAAGTAAAGGGCCGACTACAAACCAAAAACCTACCACAAATCCAAGTGCCATGCTTACGTAAAACCAGTTCACCTTATCTTCATCTTCATGTCCGTTTTCCACTTCAGGTTCCGGAACATTCTCACTCTCGATACAGCTTTCAAGAAGCGGAGGACCGCAAAGATCGTTGCCAATGAAAGAGGATGCATCCAAGCTTTGGAGTTGAGTGCTCAAAGGAATTTTCCCACTCAAGCTATTGTTTGACAAGTTCAAGTGGTTCAAAAATGTCAGGCTTGAAAAACTGCGAGGGATTTCACCAGAAAGTTGGTTTTGGGAGAAATCCAGGGATTCTAATGATTTCATGGCACCAATTTTTTCGGGAATTCTTCCGGTAAAAGAATTGTGCGACAAATTCAATGATTGCAACGCTTCAAGATTTGTCACTTTCACAGGAATATGTCCCGAGAAATAATTCATCGAAAGATCAATACTTCGAACCAAATTAAGGATGTCATCATATTTAACCATCCTCCCTTTCGTCACAACAGAAGCATCCTCAACAATCCCATACATATAGGATATTTCATTCCCGACAGAAACATCCACTGTTGTCATGGCACTGAAATTATGGATACATGTTGGTATGGTTCCAGATAGATGGTTGTCAGCCAGATCTAAAATTTGTAGAGTAGTTAGATGGCAAAGATTAACGGGTAGCAGACCGTGAAACTTATTTGAACGGAAGTTGAGAACCACTATTTTCGAAAAGGTTTCTCCAATCCATGTTGGAATATTTCCGGAAAAGTTATTCTCACCAATGTCAAATGATTGTAACTTGGTGCAATTTTTAAGTGACCCAGGTATTGCTCCGGACAGTCGGTTGTTGCGAAGGTTTAATGATTGAAGAGAGCTTAAACTTCCCATGGAGATTGGAAGGCTACCAATAAATTTGTTGTGACTTAAATTCAAGCCAAACAAGTTGGGCCAATTCAGATTCCAACAATCAGGTATTTCTCCAGATAAAGAATTTTCCGCAAGTTTGAGAAATTTCATGCTCTTTGACATATTCTTCCGACAACATATGAAACGGAAAATGGGTCCTGATAAAGCATTATTTGAAAGATCAAGAAAACTTATTTCCAAGGATAAAGAAGGCAGTGGACCTGAAAAATTGTTCGAACTCAAGTCTAGAAAAGAAATGTGACGATTTCCAGTTAAATTTGGAATCTCACCATGGATGCGGTTGTGAGAGAGAGACAAATAATCATACTGGAAAATAGATTTCCAAAACCAGCCAGGAATAGCATCTGCAATTCCTGTGTTGGATAAATCCAAAAAACCTAAATGCTTTTGCGAATGAAGCCATGAAGGAAATTTAGGCCCTAAATGACATGAACTCAAAAACAAAGAATAAAGTTGAAAAGGAGGAACCCAAGTAGAATTGACTCTCAAGATTAGTGAGTTTCCAGACACAGAAAATTCAATCAGTTTTGTTAGCTTGCCAAAGTGAATTTGAGAAACAGATCCATTCAATTTGTTATGGGACAAATCTAGATGTTCTAAGGATGAAAGTTTTCCAAAAGACAACGGAATAGAACCTTCCAATTTGTTAAGGGAAAGGTCTAAATCTCTCAAAAATGATAGATCTCCCATAACTGGTGGAAGTGGACCGGAAATATTGTTGTTGCTTAGATCAAGACTGTATATATTTTTAAATTCGCCAAGNTCCTCCCTTCCATCACAATAGAAGAATCCTCACAATTCCATACATACAGGGTATTTCATTCCCGACAGAAACATCCACTGCTGTCATGGCACTGAAATTCTTGATACATGTTGGTATGGTTCCAGATAAATTGTTACCAGCCAGATCTAAATTTTGAAAGAGAAGTTAGATGGCAAAGATTAACGGGTAGCAAACCGTGAAACTTATTTGAACGGAAGTTGAGAACCACTGTTTTCGAAAAGGTTTCTCCAATCCATGTTGGAATATTTCCGGTAACCTTGTTCTCACCCATGTCAAATGATAGTAGCTTGGTGCAATTTTTTAAGTGACGCTCCGGACAGTCGGTTATTGCGAAGGTTTGATGATTGAAGAGAGCTTAAACTTCCCATTGAGATTTGAAGGCTACCAATAAATATGTTGTGATCGACTTAAGCTCAAGCCAAACTAGCTAGGCCAATTCAGATTCCAACTATCAGGTATTTCTCCAGATAAAGAATTTTCTGCAAGTTTGAGAAATGCCATGCTCTTTGACATATTCTTAGGACAACATATGAAACGGAAAATGGATCCGGATAAAGCATTCTTTGAAAGATCAATAAAACTTATGTCCAAGGATAAAGGAGGCAGTAGACCTGTTAAATTGTTCGAACTCAAGTCCAGAAAAGAAATGTGACGATTTCCAGTTAAATTCGGAATCTCACCTTAGATGTTGTTGTGTGAAAGAGAGACAAATAATCATACTGGAAAATAGATTTCCCAAACCAGCTTGTAAAAGCGTCTTTAATTCCTGTGTTGAATAAATCCAAAAAACTTAAATGCTTTTGCGAATGAAGCCATGATGGAAATTTAGGACCTAAATGACATGAACTCAAAAGCAAAGAATAGAGTTGAAAAGGAGGAACCCAATTGGAATTTACTCTCAAGATTAATGAGTTTCCAGACACAGAAAACACAGTGAGTTTTGTTAGGCTGACGAAGTGAATTGGAAAGAGTTCCATTCAATTTGTAATCGGACAAATCTAGATCTTCTAAGGATGAAAGTTGTCCGGAAGACAACGGAATAGAACCTTCCAAGATGTTAGAGGAAAGGTCTAAATCTCTTAGATATGAAAGATCTCCCATAACTGGTGGAAGTGGACCGGATATGTTGCTGCCAGTTGGATCAAGATTCTACAGACTTTTAAATTGGCCAATTTGATTTGTTAAACGACCAGATAATTAACTAAACCTTAAATCCAGTGAGTCTAACTCAAATGCAACACATGTAGAAAAAATATCTGAGACTTGGGATATCTCTTGACTCAATTTGGAGCCTGACAAATCTTCAAATGATCTGGGTATTTTCCCTTCAAGTCTTGCATTAGAAGAGAGATCGACTGTTTTTATACAAGTCAAGTTTCCTACACCACTTGAAATAGTACCTTGCAAGGTTAATTTGACGAAGAGAAATGTACTCAAGGCTACTCAACCTGGAAAACCAGTCAGGTATCGTAGAATTGAATTTGTTGTAAGATCAATCAAGATATCTAAGAGATGTCACGTTTCCAAGTTCATTAGGAATTGTACCTTGAAAATAATTAAACTTTAGATTGAGAAATACTAAATGACAAAGACCGAAAACCCAGCTTGGAATCGAAGTCTACGAAATTGTTATGGGAAAGATCAAGGGCGGCGAGAGGCGTAAAATTTGCAGAGGATAGTGGAGGAAGGTGGAATAGTTGGCGTTCCGACAATTTTAACATTTTTTTATGAAGGAAGTGAATTTATTGCCGGTAACCAATCAGTGGCTTTACTGAGATTCACCAATCTAAGATCCAGGTTTTGCAACGACGAAATACCAGATAGCCATGACAATTTCTCAGCATATAAATGTTTATAATTGAGGTCAAGATATTGCAGATTTGAGAGATTTCCAAGTTGCAATGAACCATACCAGCAAATTCGGCCCCGGAGAGATTCAGGCATCTTAGTTTTTCCATAAAACCAAGATAATTTGGAATCTGAATTCCTCGAAAATCATTACCGCTCAAGTCCAAGGGATTCAAATGCTTCAAATCCAGCAAGGAAGGATTTAACTTACAAGCCAACTGTGAATTCGCATATGCTCCAAATTGAGACTCAATGTCGTAGTCAAAAGGGTTGCGATGGTTCAGCTAAAGAACATAGCCTGTGAAGTTGTCACATATAACATCAGCCCACGTACAACAATCACCATCACCAATCCAAGAAGCAAGCCGGTTTGAAGGATCAACGATACCTTGCTTGAACCTTAAAAGAGATTCTCTTTCACTTTCCATGCAACCCACGTAAGTGACTCCATTGCAGAAGCTACTGTTGATGGCCGCTCTGGCAAGTAATTCAAACAGAAGACGTGCAAGAACAACACTTCTCATGTTTGCTCTCATTGAATGCCCTTCACATCCAAAACAAATTGTGAAAACTGGGAAATGTCCAATAGTATACTTTACGCATAGCATGCTTATTACTTATAGCATCCTCTTGTGCCGCTGCGGCCGGCCACCAACTAAATTGGAAAACTATGGCCGGAAAGAAGGAAATAGGCAAACAAAAAGGTTAAATCGAAATATTCGTTGTTACATTAAATTCAGTTATTTTGACCCGTTTCTTTCTTTATAGTCATTCGTTAATTCTTCAGGAATGTAGGCAAATTAGAAATGCCTTCCCCCAATTAAAACAGTCTGCTGCTACAATTGACGGAGAAAGTTAGCTATGGTGATTCCATTTTTTGCGCAGATACAATAAGACATGCCGTTCCGTTTATCTAACAAAGAACAAATATGTCATGGGGTCATTGAAATCTCTCCAGAAAAGGCCATTATTGAATTCCATCATTAATCATTAAATTTCTATCCCATTATCGTATGTTTGAAGAATTCCCATGTTCTTAGTCATAGATTTTTTCAAGCTAATTAAGTTATTTAACTACTATAGCACAAGTGACAGAAACCTTTGGGCGATCAAACTTTGGACATATGGCGGCCTCAGCTTGTCAGACAATTCTCATGTGCTTATCTTTTACCCATGTGGTTGAGTGGACCAAAACAAAATCAAGATCAATGGGCTTATTCCAAGTTGTGCTGCTTCAAAAGAGGATTGTACAAGATTGAATTGTCTGAGTTTAATTATTTAAATGGACAAAGAAGCATTGAAGCTTTCAATTCAATGTTGCCTTGCCTTGTTAATAGGAAAAAGAGAGAGAGAGAGAGAATTCTATATATTTGTGGACAGTCGTTGTCTCTAGTGGTTGAAAAGTGGTTGAATCGCAAACTAATTGATCATATTACCCAAATGTCAGCTTAGATATATATTCAATAGGCAATAGTGTTTTCGAGAGTGATGTTAGCTTTTCTCGACAATATTGACTAAGAATTGATGAAAGCCTTTTCCAAAATTAAATCGAATAAAAACGTTTCGAATTTACAAACACATACGGAGATTTATGACTTGTATATAATCCCATTTTTTGAGTAAAATTAAATAGCAAGTGATTAATGAATTCCCAGAATTGCAAAGTTAAGATTGAATCAAGCACTGGAAACTGTCATTGAAAAGGAAAGGTTAAATAGGAAATGAAAATCGGAAAATTGAAAACGAATGAAATTATCTATACAGCAAAACCAGAGACAGAGAGACAAACTTGGACAAAATTTACTCTTTTACTCTACAACGAACCCTGGTGTTAGCATTTCTACCACTAATTCTGATTCTACTAATCCTACAAAAACAAATCCCCATTAGAATAATGATTGTCGTCAGTTCACTTCGGGAATGCTCTGCAGCGCCGGCCGCCATGACCTTTGATGTGTCTCATGATAACGATCGCTGACGTTCAACAACTGGGCCAGAACCTGCTGCACCGACAACTCTTTTACATCTACCTTGCCTAACAAGTCCTCCAGCTGCTTCTTTGTGATCTTGATCTTTATCTCAGTCGTGGCTGCTGCTGCTGCCGCTGCCGTAACAGAAGAAGATGATGTAATAAAACCAAGTTTACCACCTCCGAGCAAGCCTTCTTCCCCCATTTTCATTGCCTTCTCGCTTATGTGATCGCTCGCCAATGAATCCCAGTCTTCACCGGCCCATTGCAGCGACGACTGATGCCGCATACAATTTCCCATTTCGAAATTATAATTTGTTGGGGATTTCTCTCTGTTTTTGGCCGAATTTTTCGCAAGGATTTGAGCAGGGAGAGATTAGAGTTTATTTATAAAGGGGGAGAGAGAAAGAGAGAGAGATGGTGGAGAGAAAGTGGAGGGAAAGAGTCAAACCTAATTGTTGCCACGTAGGACGACACAATGTTTGACGTGGCGGGTGATGAAGGGTTGACCTCATCACCAACTATTTCGGATTAGTTTCAACTGAATCCATGTTATGAGTAGCTCTTTTTTTTCGGTTCAAGCTGTGTCGTGAGCGGCGGCTTCAACATACGTTATTGAAAAGTAGTTCCAAACAGACAAGTAAAAGCCGAGCCAATGTAAAAGCCGAGCCTTCAAGTGTGAAAAGGCTTAAGACTGGAATCTGGGGCCTGAAAAGGAAGTGTGAACACAAATTGGCGAAACGAATCTTTCATGGAGGTGCGATTGACGTGTAATCAATATCAATAAAATATCCCTTATTTTAATTATTATTGAGCACTTCTAATTAGTCATCGTAACCCTAATCTAATCATGACCATAATCTGATTCTTATCCCATCTCATCAGATGTGGACGTAAAAATCTTTAAGAGATGCCAATTCCAAACACCACTACTTGCATGCATCCAAGTTTTTGAAAACAGAACACTCTTAAGAATTCAAAACTCTAAACATTTAAGGAAACTTTATGTCGTCCCTTAGCATCGTGCCTGAATTCATTATCAAGATCAAGGCTAATCTTCTTCTTGGTTTTTCATTTTTAATGGATGGTTGGTGAGTCTAAGTTGGCTCCTTATCAGCACACACGCTCCTTCAAAGTTACTGCTACGAATCCAAAACCCAATTACAAGAAACGCATCCACACCCATTTTCGGACGACATACATCAACATCAACATCCATCGAAAATGGCTAACGTGTTCGAGTCATCTCGTATTGCACCTAATACTGAAACTGATGGAGGGTTCTTTACACGTGTCGCCCAATTTCAATGGTCGAGATCGCTCCTCCAACATGCACCCACCCAATTTTACTTATATTTTTCTGATTTTTTTTATTATTATTTTCTATTAAATTGATTAATATCCATAAATATTACTTCTGAATTTAATAATTAAAGTATAAATATATTTTTGGTAGGTCCAAAATGGTGGGTTAAGCAGTCACAAGATATATTCTTTTCATGCAAATTTTGAGTGGAAAGTAATGATTTATATGCAAATCTCTTATGCAATTTGTTTAATATTTGCAATTGAAAATTAAAATTTGTTTGTTTGCTTATTGACTTCAAAATCTACCAACTCAAATACTCAATCATGTTGAGTGTTTGACCACACATTAGATTCATGTTTGGTGCACCACATATTAATTACCATTAATTAAATTAAATTAAATTAATCACGGGGTTCATAAAAGTTATAACAAGCAGCGGTTAATTTGATTTTGTTTTGACTTAAACTAGGTGGTGAATTCAACCATGCAACTATGAATACATTGTAATCATGTTGTTGTTACATACTTTTTTAATTTGATTTTAATTATGATCATTATGAGTTGTTGGAGACTAATCTCTTTGGTAATAATTTCATGTCGCATGTCACCATTGTAAATCCAGTTGGATAGTCAAAATTCTCAAGAAATAATTGAAGGGTTTAGCATGAGATGACACACCAACTTGATCTTTATTTGGTTTAAAGCATTGGAGAGGCCAAATTAATTTTATAATTTATAATTGATGACTTCAAGATTAACGGGTGAATTTTGTAATAAATTAAGTTTACGAACAAATGAAACGACGTCGTCGGAATAAACATTCAAAGAATTTAATAGATCTTCAATGATTAATTAAACAATGCATTAATTGAATTTATCTTATCAAAAAGTCTCCCGTATGTGTTGCTTCTTTAAATTGATGTTTAAGTTAAACTCGAAAATATTATGATTTAACTTTGAAAATGGCGTAATTTTCAAAGTTTGAAGATTTAACACGTATAAATATTAAATAAATAAATTTTTTAATGTGGTATAAAATATTTAAAATTTAATATACGTTCCATCTTAAACTAAGGTTGCGATAAGTGAATAAATGGGTTGTTTATATTTATTTGATATTTTAAAAATATTTTATTTTGGGAAAATTTCTTCATTATTCTAATTCATCATATCTCATATTATTTGCCGAATTTTTTGTGGAAAAAAAAATCCCCTCTACTTATAGCAAGAGCATTGATAATGGAAAAGAGTATACAGACTTCCACAAGGCCCAAACAAAGTGTTGCAAGTGTCGCCACTAGTGAACTTGCTTAAAAACCCATGAACCTAAAGCCATCTTTTTATTGTTAGATGGGCTTAAGAGTTCGGAAAGTAAGGACGAAACTTGGTCCGAGTCCAACTCATGAGAAATACAAATTGATCTACCAAATTGAGTAAATTTACCTTTTGAAAATTAAAAAGGGAAAGATAGGGAGAACAAATGATGAACTCAAAAAGAAATGCGCGGGCACACACACACTCTAATACGTGGGCACTAATTGGGTTTTTTTTAACTCATAGAAAGGTTCAAAATCAAAAAGTAGAATCTACCTATGCCCATTTATTGTCTCCACTAAAAGGAACAATAAATGAAAGTAATACTATGATGGTAGATTTAGAATCGTCTTTTGATGGGCACCTTGTGGTCTCTCTCTTTATTAAATGTGTTCCTAAAGACTAAGAAGTAGGTGAAGTGAACATCACGATTCACACAAACACACATGTATAGGTTAGTTTTATTTCCATTTTGAGGTATATATTTATAAAATCCAAATGGGTATGGTCAAGTTGTCCACAATTTTGAACCCAATTTTCTTTTTTTCTTTCACGGTGACTATGACTACTTGCCCCTACTCAACGTGGGATCCATCAAAGGCATACATGCAAACCACACATTGCCGTCCTCGACCTATAAGGAAAAATTTAAGTGGAAAGGGAAACAATAATCATGTTACCTTATTTATTATTTGACTCTTTTGGCCATGGTTTTGGTGGGTTATGAATCAAACTTAGAGATAATTCAAAGAAAAATACATTAAGAAGCAACAATAATATAATTAATTATGTTTAATTACATTAGATTTGTTGATTTGAAAGTATTTGTTGAAAAAATATTTCCTTCTAAAGTATTCTAAAACATTTTTTTAAAAATAATTTTTATAAATAATATTATTTTTTTCGAACGATTTTATTATTATAATAAAAATTAAATAGTATAAAATGTATATTTTGTAATTACTTGATAGTGACACGTACTTTTTTAAAAATATAATTTATAAAAATATTAATTAGGGGAACATTCAAGAAACTATTGTTATTGTGTATATAGAGCCAAAAATAAAAAATAAAAAAATAAAAAAGTTTGTGCAATCTTGTGACATCAATTTAGTAACAACAATACAATAATTGCAATCAATTGCACACCTATATCCTAACCCAAAAAGGCTTCCAAGATTTACTTCACCTCACGCTAATGGTGGCTTCTTGAAGCCCTCCCACCACAAACCAATGGAGGCCCCGCGTGGGTAATTAAAAATTTTAACCAAAAACCCATTTCAACTAGGGCATTGACCCTCAACGTCGATCAATCGGGAGGCCAAAATCTTGATTGTGCCAACAATATTAAGGACAAGTATTAGTTGTTTAATTAAGATTGATAGCCGCAAAATGGAGTGTGATTGGTGGCAAAGATGGGCTTAGTTGAAGATTAAATTAGTGAAGAACTATGTGGGATGTTAATTAATATTCTCTTTTGCTCAAAAACCAAGTAGAAAGTGCCACTCACCCATGTGGGTACCTTTCGTCTCCTTGCAAAATGCAAAATGCACCTATTAGGATGCATAACATGCATGGTTGTGACTGGTCAATTACATTGCCACGCGGAGATCTGAAGTAGAGCCACGTGGGATCTCCATCGGATGCTTTTTACAATGGAGCAAATAATGGAGATGTAGGTCTGGAGGAAGACCCATGAATCATTTAGGAAGTTGAATTGAGTTTGTACATGCAATGGTTGAGATTGGCTTTGATTTGTACACTTATGTCTTAGGTCGAGTGGGGTTACTGTTTGAATGATAAGTATAGAAGTCAAGGTTATATGGGTAATTACGAAAATTTAATAGAGTCGATAATGTTTTACATGAAATATTTTGTTTCTTTTGTCCAAATGCTGCAAAACCACATCATCAACGCCAACTAGTAGCGTCTTTGTCCCCTCCAACGACGCCGTATTTCTCACTACAGCTGTACAGCACGCCCGTGCCCACCCCCAAACCGGCACCCACCCATCCAAGCCCCGGTGTAAGAATATCTACGTTGACAGTACACAGACTCTCGTACACGTAAACATAACACATAATCGTACGCATCAACTTATGCATACAACAATACATTTAATGTATTGTAATTTTCTGGGTTGCGTCCTTTTCCCAACCAAACAGAGACGCTATCACTCTGAGCTTTTGAGGCACAAACCCAACCCACACACACACGCACAGAGCAAGGAGACACGAGATTTTTGTGTTTGGTATTGTGGGTTTCTTGTTTAATGGCTTAATCAAGCTTTAAGAGATGAAGATATCGGAAAACCCGCAGTATCCGGCGACGTTTCCAGCGGATGATGCACTAAAACCCACTTCAGCCTCAGATCTTAAGCCCACTCGCAGGAAGACCCGAAACCCGAGCTTGACCCGGTTGAGGAAGCCCGGTGCCCCGGGTCAGAGACGGAGCAGGCCCGAAACCCCGCTTTTGAGGTGGAAGGTTGAAGATAGGGAGAGGAATAGGAAAGTTGAGCCTGAGGGAGGGCAGGTTGCCGAGGATGGTCTGAAGAATGGTCGGAAACATAGGAAGGGGACGACTGTTGTTTCGGCAAGGAAGCTCGCTGCTGGTATGTGGCGGTTTCAGCTTCCGGAACATGTTGCTGTTGGCGGTACTGAGAGTGTAGATCGGTTAGGGTTCCAGGTAAGAGTGGAAACCAGAAAATTTGTAGTGTTCTTGTTTGTTTAAGATCTGTTGCGTTTAGGTTTCTTAGATGGATTTAAATCAAATGTGGTGGGGTTTGGGTAATAACTTGATTTCTTTGCTTCTGATTATATAGTGTTGTTGCTTTGTATTGAAGTTTTGATTAGTGGGATTGATACTTATCTTTGTAGCTCTGTCATTATCATTTTTTTGTATTTCTGATTGCGCTTATTGCTTAATTTTGAAGGGTTTTTTGTGGTGGTGCAAAACACTGAAAAATGAAGCAACGTTGTGGACCATAACTTTGTTATGTTATGGCAGTCTCCTGTAGCTGGGTTTACGCTTCATGCTATTTTTTTTTGTGTATCTTGAATCTATTTATTTTTATTTATGATTCGCTTGCTTCTATATAGGGAAGTCTATGTATTTGTTCAAATGACTTGCGGGAACTTGGATTGTGTTCTCCACTTTTTTTGGGGGTTTATTGTTTTCTCTAATATGGATTTGTCTTCCATATCAAGGTCCACAATGCTTTAAAGTGCATTTGGATACCTTTTTTTGTATCCTTGATCCACTTGATTCTATGTAAGGACAATACACATGTTTAAATGACTTCCAGAAAGTTTGTGTTGTTTACTGCATATTGTTGTCTGTTGTTCGTTTTGATTTTTGTTTTTTTGCCTCATTCAGTTTAATATCAAATTTAGAGATTTCATATTCATTGTGTTATTCCTTTGTGCAGCCTGGGGCAAGGCATATCGGTGTCCCATTTCATGTTCGTCGGAGTGGTAAAGCATATGGTTCTGAACCAAAGGATCCCTTACAGGGCCCTAGTTCAGCTGTCTCTGGAATGAAGAATGGATTCTTGTGTAAGGTAATGCTGCTCAAGGTTATTAACTGAATTATTAGCTGTCGATGACTTGTCCGATTCAAAGAATATTGAATGTCATTCATAAATAGGAATGAACATAAGGTCTACCCTTTTTATCGTCTTCCCCGCATGGCATTAATGCTTTCTTATTGTGGACCACTGTTTGGTGGGACCTGCAATAGGAACTTCCTATGCCCTATTGAGTTGAGTTTCTTGCATGGATTGATATTTTGTCGAACAGCCATTATGACCATCTGTCTTCTAGGTAGATTGTTTATTCTGTTGCAATCAAGTTTTTGATGATCCACTGGTAGAGGGATTGCTGCTACTGGTGGGACGCATTCTTTTGTTTAATATTTCTATCAAGTCATACAGAAGTTTGCAAATCAAGTCTAGCTCAGATATTAGGATGGAAGTTCTCTTAGTTAAATCAACAAAGGTCCTAAACAAAACAAAATGATTGTTCTCAATAACTGTAACCAAAATATACTCGTTGTATTCCCTTTTTCCCTGGGATTTACCTAATATTTTTCCTTTTTCTTTTCAAGGATCTTATTCTCTCTCTTTGCTTCATGTATCTTGAACTTGAGCGAGTCTATGCAGAGATATGCTTTCATGACTTCTTCGTTTTTATTGTAAAAGGACTGGTGATCAACAACCTAATTTTCATTGTGGACCGAAAAATAGAAAGGAAAGAGCAAAAAAGAGGGAGGCAGAGTTGAATATGAAATCTACACAAGGGTAAAATAGGATGCAAGCAACTCAACATGAGCGAAATGAGTGCTTAATTGGGATTCCAGTGATTATTTGTACAAATGATGACAGTACATTTAGTAGATTGTTAATAATGATAAAGGAAAAGACAAAAAAGGAAATGTGCCCGCTGTGAATATCTCACGGATGTTTGCACCCAGTCAAACAGCTACAGCTAAGCTGTTTGGGTTGGTTATTTCTGTTATGTAGATGAAACGGAAAATTTAGACCTAAACATATCAGAGTAACAGAATTCAACTATTTACAAGTTTGCTGGTCAACATTAAACTTGATAAAGAATGAAAAATATTGGCTGCTGGAATTGTGTTTGCTCATTTGTACTTGGATGTAAAAATGAGAATATAGCAGGGCCAGTTTTTCTTGGTTAGATGAGGAAATTTTAAACTGTGCTTATAAATTAAAAGATGAGTGCTGTCTTTCAATTTTCCTTTCTACCCCTTCAACTTGATATGATCCTTATCTAACCCAAGGTTTGTTTCCCTCTTATTTAGCTGGAGCCTTCGTTTCAGTTTTTAAATTCTGCAATGGAGGGGTTGACAAAGTGGGACCCCGTCTCCTTGAAAACACCGGATGAGGTACGCCAGATCTACAGCCACATGAAGGCCCTTGACCAACAGATAAGTGCTGTATCAATGGTTGCTGCCCTTGAAGCTGGAGTAGAGCAGGCTCGAGCTCGCATTCAGGACCTTGAGACTGAGTGCAGGTGTTCCAAAAAGAAACTTGAGCACTTCTTGAGGAAAGTCAGCGAGGAAAAGGCTGCTTGGCGAAGCAGGGAGCATGAAAAGATCCGTGCATTTATTGACGACCTCAAAGCTGAGTTGAGCCGAGAAAGGAAAAATCGTCAAAGGATAGAAATTGTAAACTTCAAATTGGTTAATGAGCTGGCTGATGCAAAGGCATCAGCAAAGAGATATATGCAGGACTATGAGAAAGAAAGAAAGGCCAGAGAATTAATTGAGGAAGTGTGTGATGAGCTTGCAAAGGAAATTGGAGAAGATAAGGCTGAAGTGGAAGCATTAAAGAGGGAATCAATGAAACTGCGGGAGGAAGTGGAGGATGAAAGGAAGATGTTACAGATGGCTGAGGTCTGGCGTGAAGAGCGTGTTCAAATGAAGCTGGTAGATGCAAAGGTTGCACTTGAGGAGAAGTATTCTCAGATGAACAAACTTGTTGCAGAATTGGAGATTTTTCTTAGGTCAAGAAGTATGAGCCCAGATGTTAAAGAGATGAAAGAAGCAGAGTTGCTTCGACAAGTTGCTGCCTCTATGAATATTCAGGAGATGAAGGAATTTTCGTATGATCCTTCAAACCCAGATGATATTTTCTCTGTTTTCGAAGATGTAAATTTTGGTGAATCCAATGAGAGGGAGATTGAACCATGCGGTGCTTACAGTTCTGTCAGCCATGCCTCAAAAATTCACACAGTAAGTCCTGAGGTCAATGTGTTTAACAAGGACGGCATTCGTAGGCATTCCCATGCCTACATTGACCAGAATGTTGATTTAGAAGAAGATGAGAGTGGATGGGAAACTGTGAGCCATCTTGAGGATCAGGACTCAAGTTGTTCACCAGAAGGGAGTGCTCCGTCTGTCAAGAATTGTCGAGATAGTAATTTCTCAGGGAGTGTAATGGAGTGGGAAGATAATGGATGTGAAGGAACTCCAATTACAGAAATCAGTGAAGTCTGCTCCGTCCTGACTAAACCGTTGAAGAAGGTATCATCCATAGCAAGGCTTTGGAGATCATGCCCAAATAATGGGGATAACTATAAAATAATCACAGTTGAGGGAGCGAAGGGTAGGCTTTCAGTTTCAAATGGAAGATTATCTAATGGGAGTATTGCATCTCCAGACTGTGGGTCAGGTAAAGGCGAGATTAGCCCCCCAGATTTGGTAGGGCGGTGGAGTTTACCTGACTCGGGAAATCCTCACATAACTCAAGGCATGAAAGGATGCATTGAATGGCCTCGAGGTGCCCAGAGGAATAGTTTGAAGGCAAAGCTTTTAGAGGCAAGGATGGAAAGTCAGAAAGTACAGTTGCGGCAGGTTCTTGAGCAGAAGATGTATTAGTAGCTTGTGAATTCCGATGGCCAAGCATGCTCATCAAGGTTTTTGGAAATGGCCGGATGGAAATAAGCCATAAAGTCTTTCAACCCCTCTACTCTGCCAGTTGAAGCTGCTCCACAGTTGCCGAAAGAGCTTGTGAATAAGTACAGTAGATGTTTCCATGGGCTTGCTCGCTCGTATGCCAATCTCCTTCCTATAAATCATGCAATACCAGGAGTTTTTTTTTCCCCCCTTGTGATATGCTTCAGTATTCGAAATAATGACCTTGGTGCAACAGTTAGGTCATCTCTTGTCAACGAGAAGCTATAGTTTCAATATAGCAATTTTATTTACTATGTCATCCTCCTGTCCAGGAAGCAAAATTGTGTTATCTGTGCACCATCTTTGAAAATCCAAATCAATGAAAGCAAATTTATGGTAGAGTTCAATCTCTCTCTTCTATTGTGGGCAGTGCTCTCTTTTTCATGTAGTATTATGATCAATCTTTACAGATCAAGGAGCCAATTTCGCCGCAATGGACGTTCTAACAACATAAATTACCAATTTATAACCGAAAAGGGATTGCGAAAATGCTTGAATCTCGCCTTGAATCATCATCTACATGATCTCGTGGCCAAGTTCGCCGCGGCAAGTAGCCTTGAAAATCGCGGTGAATCCGCGAACAAAGGTAAATCACTTTATTGGCATTTGCAGGAAATTTTGAAATCAGTAAAAACTTAAAAGTGGGTGCTCAGAGTATGTGAAATCCTTGTGAATTATGCTTTGAAAATTGGAGGGAAGTACGAGGGATCAAATCCCTGAATACAAATCAAACATTCAACATTCATCATGAATTAGATGTCCCCACATTATGTTTCAGCAGTCAACTTCGTCGTAATCATCAAAAATTGGCCAATTTTAAAACGTTAAAATAAAAATAAAAATAAAAATAAAGTAAATACCCAAATTCCCCCGCGCCCTCCAATTTTGGTTTTTGGCGCTAACATACAGAAAAACTAAGATCCTCTCTCTCTCGCTTGCTGTCTCTCTGTGTGCTCAATTCAAATGGCGGACTTCGAACCCCCGTCGTTCTCGCTGGGGTTCGATTTGGAAACCCCATTGGAGACCCAGATATCCGCCCGATCGCCCCTCGATCCCGTTCATCGAGATTCCTTTGACAATGCGGGGAGGAAGTCATGGACTCGGATCCTGAACCTACTCTAGTCCTCAAGCGCCTCAGACAGGGAGCCGGACACGGATCCATAAAATCATCTTCGTCGTCATGGGTTAGGACGAGAGAATTAGAAGGGAGTAGTGGTGGAAATGGTGATGACGATATTGAGGAGTTCTCTTCACAAGAAGATTTGCTTATTAGACGCAAGATTAGTTGTTTTAATTATTTCATTAAACTGGGTTTAATTTTTTTGCCCCCTTATATTTGCAGTTCTGAAGACCTTTTTGCAATTAATGCATTATGGTGATTAGGAAATGCGTTGATGTATGTTTGCTTAGACTATAAATTAGTGTTTTTTCCCCCTCATTTCTGGGATGCAAGATGAAAGCTTTAATAATTTTAAAGTGGGTATCTTCAGCTTGACCTTGGTCTTCTTCTTCTTCATCTTTTAATTAGAGATTGTTTCTGTAGTTCTGCATTCAGTTTACTACTGAATTATTCTGGGAGATTCTCTATTTATATACTGAAGATTCTTACAATGATAAATTTTGTTGATAATTTGATACTGAAAAATTAACCGTTGTGCATATTTAGCGAAGAAAATCCACGGAACATTAGGTTTTGCTAAGTGTAATTTTCCTAACCGTCTTAGGATAAAAATCCAGTATGCATTTTCAAATGTTAGTCCAATTAGTCGGTAGAATAATGGCCTTGGTTGCAGTCAAGTTATTCTGAATCATGTCCTTTGCTCTTCAAATTGAGATGTGTATTCTTCAATTTTAGATTGATATCTATCTACTCTAGCCTTGTTAAGTGCAGATGAGCATCCACCGGCACAATATAGTTTTGTTTGTAGCAGTTCAAAGATCCCATTGCGTGGTCGTGGAGTTTTAACCACTCAATCATCAAGCCAACGGAAGGCAAGGAAAGTTGCACCTTCTTCTGCAAGTTTGGAGACAAGCCACAATGGATTGATGTTTCCAAAATTAACTATCAGTCCTCTTCGAAGGTTTCAGTTGCTTGATTCTGATTCTGATTCTGATCATTCTTTAGTCAGTGAAGGTGTAAACCAAGGAGCTCATAGGATTGATGCATCCTCGAAGCAATCAGAATTTACCGCAACCGAACAAAAGAGAAAAGTATCAGTGGTTTGATCTCAGAATGAGGATTTATGGAAGGATTTTTGTCCAATGAGAGCTTTCCCATTTCAACACCTGTTCTGGATGAGGTCTGTGAAGAATACTTCCAATCTATCAAGGATAAGAATGCAGCTTCAGTTGATGGACGTTTTGGTAACAGTAAAGGATGTCACACCACCATAAGCAACTCCGAGAACTTGGAGCTATGCTGGGATGCAAGTGATCCTCTTCCTCCTTCTCATCGTTACTTTTTCCATGATGATCCAAGGATTCAGAAGTTGGTTCGCAGTCACTTGCCCAACTTTTCCCCACTTGGCATTGTGGCCAACGGAGGAAATCAGCAGCCCAGTGCATCAGTTATTAACTATTTGTAACTTCCTGACATCCTTCTGCATGTATTGTTTTTGAATAACTTCCATTGAATTATGTAATTATGTTGAATTTATTTTCATATCAGGAGTCAATTTAGCAATGGAGAAGCTTCTAAAGAGAAAGGATCTCGGAAAATTAATAGCAATAAATGCTCGACCAAGGGTAGAAACAAATCAAAGAAATCAAATGCTGAAGATGGTTCACATGCTTCTGAAGGTTGGGTGGACCCAAGAAGTAGCTTGGCCGTTCCAAAGGATGCTGGCAGAAGACGGGTTCATGCAAATGGTCAATCTGCTGGTCATTGGTACACATCTCCAGAGGGAAGGAAGGTAGGTTTGATTCCTATAATGGCAACTTTTGCTTTAATAAGTATCAATTCCGTTCACAAAAATCAGTCAATCAGGAGATAATATTAACTTACTCGTCAGATCTTTGCACACAGCTAATACAGAATCTATAGGTCAACTAGTCATGTATTGTAGGACATGTACACTGTGTCAGCATTGTTTCTAACAAATTAGAGGGACGACAGCTTTCGGAAAACCATGAAGGCTGTTTGCTTCTTAGGTCTTTGGATATTATGTGGTGTCTCCATATGTCATCCGTACTTCTAATTATTTTGTTGAGGCGGAGTTCTTCACTCGATCATTTACATCCTATGCTAATTCTCTGCAGGTGTACGAATCTAGAAGTGGGCAGGAGTTGTCAGGTCAAATCGCATATAGACAATATAGAAAGGTACCAAAAAGATCTGATTTTTATGCTGATATTTGGGGCTGTCTCCTTGCTGAACAGTGAATTACCTGCATTTGCTTTTTGGCAGGAGAGCGAAGCTGGGCTTAGAAAGTCGAAAAACAAAACTAGTCGCAAAAATAAAAAGGCCCAGAGTTGGTACCCACATGTATACCAGACATCCCAATGCTACTGCTTCTCTGCATTGTAATTATTGTAGATTTTTAACATGGATAATTCTGATCTGCATTCTTGTTCAATCTTATTGTTCTTTCCCTGTTTTCCCTGCCCTCTCTGAATCCTTCGTGAATATATTGTGTTACACTTTTTTGTTATTTCTTGGTTGAAGCTTGCAAGTTCATGCTGTCGAGGAATCCAAATCAAATCTCAGATCCTATGCTCTAGAAAGCTAAACCCATCAACCATCTATAATACTTATTGCAAAATTATCAAATATGTTAACATTGCATTAGCAGTGAAACTTTTGCAAAATTTTTCAAGTTTCAAAGATACATCAAACCAAATAGTAAAAGCATGCTGCTCAGTGAAAAAAATACTCATTTTTTGCCACCACTATCCTATGAAATGTGTGATGAAATCTTCAAAGTTTATAATGAAAAATGGAGGGCAAGAAAACGTTGAGAGATTAAAGTCGGTTTTTTCTTCTGGTATGGAAAGAAATATGCCATGTTTACAAGTATGGCTAATAATGGGACGATCATCAGTAGGTTCTGACTAAAAACGAGTTCTGGATTAGAGATACTCCCCCAGAAGGTCATCTACACCTTAAACCTGTCCTTACAGCTTTGGGCCCTTCGCGTCTTCATTTGGAGAAGTCTTCTGTTTCAATACATGTTGACACTTCCTGAAAATATTAAATAAGAATAAGCAAACACTTAAAATTAAATTAAGGATCATACAGTGGCAAATGAATGACTGTAGCAATTAATGAATCATGTACCCAAAGGGATAGAAAGGTTGCAGAAGATGATTAGGGTGAAAGCCATTAAACAGAAGTAAATAAACACATCAGATGAAATTAACCACAGAAGTAAACTGCTGTTTTACATAATTATAGCCGCAATAATTAAATCTCTAATGAATAGGAAGCATAAGAATTATGGACTGGTTAACGGGGGAGCATTAGATTAAGGCAGACGAAGGTAACAAATGAATAGGTGGTCTATAAATGTTAGAGTTGCTGGACTGAGAGAAACTCAGGGAAACAATAATTTATGACATTTGATCCTATATCCTGCCTATAGATAGGATATATTAATAATTATGATAACCTAATTTTATATTGAACAGTTAGAGAATTGGATTTGACAATGAGATCTCGTACACTCAATGGGGCATAGTTACAGATAAACGTTGTTATTATTTACTTTTATGGCGTAATAATGAGGCAACAAAATCATGAATTTTCTAAAATGAAAGTTAAGAGCACAAGAATAATACAATTTTAGGTCCTCTGCCCTGGTCTTGATATCTCTTGACCATAATGCCGGGTCAGTATTCTTAGGTAAGGAATCTTGTAGTTGGGTTTTCTCTCTTAGCCACTGCTCTGCTTTATTGCACTCGTTATTGATCTGGAACATGGAAAATGACATCATTGTAAGAACTGTAAACATTATATTGTCACCATGCCAAAATCGTTATCATACCAATTCTTTATCCTCAGGTGGAAGAGAATCAACAACCGTTCGGTACTCTACAATGCATTGCAACAAATCTCTTATTGCTTGTGCTCGCGCTTCTCCATCTTTGTATCGATTATCAATTGGAGCCACCAACTAGGAGAAACAGTAGAAAGTGAAATGACAGAGAAGAAATACAGCAAGCTGAAGCTTGAGATCTAGGAAAATGACACTCACCTTCTTGAGATCATTCAGCTTTGAGGCATAAGTGTTTTCAGTTTCATCATCGCCATCGTCATAAAGCCACTCCTCTGTCTCCTGAAGGCTCCTCGATATCCCTTCTCTCTCTTGATCAGTCGCAAAACTTCGATATGTGTTGAAAAGCTATTCATGAGTATGCTACAGGTTCAGAAAACAGAATTTGTACAAATAGATAAAACTATAAGCTAAAACTTCAATGAGTTTGACTTACTTCAAGATACATGCATATGCATAATGATATGGACTGGCAGATATCAAAATGAGAGATTATTCTTCTATAACTTGAGGTCAAGAATGTTAAAAGTATCCCATTAAATGTACACTTAATTTCATCTACTTATCTACCAATGCCATTATTGAACGGTACCTTTGCAGTCAAGGCATGTAAATGAAGCCATATTACCGCTATGACTCAAGACATAATCCTTATATATTTTCCGTGTCTCTCAAAAACAGAATAAAAATTTAAATTGTTATTAGTTGAAAATATGAGAATTGAGGCAATGCAATTAAACAGCCATCCGGCTGTGCATCACATCTATTTTGAATGTTCTACATATTCTATTTATGACAGCAGAATACCAGTTTTTGATTTCTTAGATGCATCAGAACTGTGATGCATTCCTCAAATGCATTTGAAAATCAAATCAGTTTTACTGCACAATAATGGACCAGGTTAAGTCAAAACTTAGAAATAATCTTCGTATCTTTGGATGATGACACTCCATATTTTAAAATTGCAAATTATACCTTATTCCGCATCTCATAGACATACGATTCTAAGGCATTTTTCTTTTCTTTGGTTTGTTCCACAGTTCTGTCTTGTTGGGCAAACTGATGTTCTTTCTCTTGAGCCTGTGCGAGCTCATGTTTGGTCAGTCCACCATATATATTCTCACTGATTGATATCTCAAGTCTCCCACTGGCTTTATCTCTTACCACACAATCATCCTGCAAGAAACACAGAGGAAATTTTTTACATTTACTCCAAAGCTTTGTTCCCTGGGTTTCTGAAAACTAAAATTTCTCTGCAACAAAAGTGACTAAAGGGAAACAGTCTTGTGTGTCTCAATTTAAGGTTGAAACATCAGGATAAACAGAATTGTTTCCTTTTCCCATTATACAAAGGGTATGTTTGGGATTGGGGTGTTGCAGCTTTCAAGCCACAGCTGCTGTGAGTTGGAAAAACTTGATATCAAATGTAAGTAGGAGAGTGAGTACTCCTCAATAAAAGTTAAGTGTTTACCAACACTTTAACTGTTGTGTTTTCAAAATTAAGTATAGCAATCCTAAGCATAACCTAAGAAAGGTGGGAACAAAATAATGTGATGCAGCAGCAGAGCCATGCACAAGCATTATTGATCGGGAAGAAACTTACAGAAGAATAAGATGATTGTTTAGAGGTGCTATCTTGTACATTTTCAACCATTATAGAGGAATCATCAGAAATACACTCAGACTCCATATTGTCCACTTTTGAACGAGCATTGTGCTTTGAAACTGGATCATCTACATGACCTATCAACTGAAGCCAAAATAAATTAATCAACACAGTAAAAGCTCCAAGAAAACATAAAATTAGCAAGATGATAGAAAAAAAATAAGACTTCTTACTTACCGAAGCTGATTCAACAGTGACAACACCATGGAGATTTAGTTTAACTGTAACTTTAACCCTTGCCTTTTCACTGTGAGAACCTTGGAAAGGGCCAATCTGCATAAGCAAATGACTCAACAGCTAAGATACCATTGTGATTCACTCATAAAAGATACATCCACTCTACAAGTGGCCGGAAACATAATTGAGTGACATATATAAATCTTATAAGGTACATACTTGAGAAAACTCGTGTGTTTTTATATAATCCAGTATAAATAATGAAACAACTATTAATCTCTCCAATAACTTACAGTGAAACAACTTATCTTCGAAGATACACCAGATGGCAGTTCATTTGGATTTGCATAGAATAACTCCAAGTGAAACAAACTGCTGCGCTCAAGTGTCAAAACCTTAACACTTGGAATGGGCTGGCCTTTAGGAAACAGCACACCATTGGCATTCGATGCTGTGCAAATTGGACCTTCATCCAATGAGATTCCTATGGAGAACGGAATACAATCTTGAACCTGCACAAGACCATGAATTTGAAATCACCAAAAAAACCAATTTATCTGCAAATGAAAGAATATGCAGAGGTGAAAAGAAAATTTTTGCGTTTATTCCAATGGAAAATGTAGAGGGAGATGAAAGGAGTTTCAGCAAGCAACATAATCAGATTTCAGGTTGAAGAGCCAATGATTTGTTCTGATATTACTTACAGTAAGTATAAAAATTATTAATATTTGTATAACAAAAGGAACTAGCCTTAAGTCTTCCAGTATTCCTTCTTGTTTCAACCAAGACATGCAAGAGGAGCATTTTAAACTTCAATGCCTATTTAAAACAATACTGTATATCATTATCACCCTTTGGCTTCACACATCTTTTGGGCAGGCATTAAATATTTATACTAACATCAGAAAATGTTACCACAATCAAAAAGAAAATAATTACATTTCTTCTTAATTATATTGATTTCTTTTCCTTCTTAACATGTCAGTAAATCGGGGGAAGTGGAAATAAACAACACAGCAAGTTATCAACAGTTCCTAAGCTTCAAGAAAAGCCATTTTCACAGTGATTTGTAATTAACACTGTGTCCTTGTAGTAACATGTTCATGTTTTACAAAACAACCCACAACATACAATTGACTGGAAAAAGTAGGCCAAGAACTGATAACCATTTCAACATACCTCATATTCTCTGACCCGAAAAACAGGACTAAGCATTGCACACTGGAGAGCACATCCACGGGCCACACACTCACTTGCATTCATTGTCCGCCTGGGTTCTTTCTTGAACAGGGAAGCTAACACTCTAGTAATAGCTGGTATCCTTGACCCAGATCCAACAATCTCAACAGTGTGGATTTTGTCCACGTGCAATCCTGCATCAGCTAAAGCTTTTCTACAAGGAATAGTAACTCTCTCCAATATTCCTGAAGCGAGCTCCTCAAACTTATCCCTCTTAATAAAACCTTTAACATCTTTCTCATCCATCAAACACTCAATATTTAAAGGTGCCTCTGCATTTGCACTAAGAACTTTCTTCAACTTCCCACACGCTGCCCTTAACCTAATACATGCCCTGACATTAGAGTATACATCTATATTGTACTGGTTCTTGAACTGTGTAGCAAAATAACTAAACAACACATCATCAAAGTCTCTCCCTCCCAGGCTGCTATCAAAAGCGTGGGACAGTACCCTCATGTGCCCAGCTTTAAACGATACAATAGAGACCTGGGTATCACAATGACCAATGTCAACAAATGCAACGTATGATATTCCTCCCTCGAAAAAATCTGTTTTATAAATTCCATAACTAAGTGCAGTTGCAGTACAGTCATGTATCAATCTCAAAGGCTTCAATCCAGCAATAGCTGCGGCATTTAAATACTCACGTCTCTGCAAATCTGTAAAGTACGATGGAACCCCAATCACACAATCCGCAACAGGAACTTCCAAATTTCTCTCTGCAACATCTTTCAAATGTGCAAAGAGCATTCCCATAATCTGAACAGGGGAAAAAGTTTGTGTCTCACCCAAGTATTTCAATTTAATGCTAATGCCACCATCTGGGCTTTCACAAGATTCAAATGGCAACATTTTCAGCTCCTTTTGAACATCAGGGTCCTCAAATCGTCTACCAATCAATTTCTTCACTTGAGATATTGTGGATTTCGGGTGCATCATTGCAGATGCAGCACCAGCAGCCCCCATAAGCCGCTGTTTCTCCCCAAAACATACAATAGCCGGGGTTTCACGATTTGATTCATCATTCAACAACACATCAACACCCCGGTGCTTCACTGCAGCGATAACACAGTTTTCATTTCCAATATCAAAGCCCACCACACTCATTTTAATTTACCAAGGACATATATCATACAAGACAACAACTCCAACCTACAACCCAAACCGGCTGAGAAACACCTAAAATGACTTCACCCTTTGTTTTCTTCTCTTCCTTCCAAATAAGCACTCCTACATGCCGGTTCCTATGAATCAAAACCAAGAGCTGCATAGAAGGAAAACAACATTTAGAAGAATATTACAGTTATGAAAATAACATCTAATAGAAATAATATCGTATGCATTATTCCATAATGATTTGTTCCAATAAAACAAAGAGTACAAGCTAAAAACTACCAACAAAACATCCAATTTCGGTTATCCATTCATTGGTTAACTATACGAACAAAACGCTTCTCTCACTGCACCCGAAATTACCATTTCACTCAAACGGGTTGACTTTTTCCAATTACCCAAAAAGAAAGACCCAGAATTTCATTCCATCAGTTTCTCCGTTTTCCCAGTCACCAAACACTCCAAAACTATAAAAGCAAATTACAAAAAAACAACGAAGAAATTGAAACACAAAAGTGAAAACACTAATCAGGTTTACAAACAGTTTAAACTTCGAAGGTGACAAGAAACGCAGTACCTGGTGATGAAAAAGCAATGCTTTGACGATAAACAAATGAAGCAAATCAGGCTGAATTCAAACATTTAGAATTGAAACAAGCGAAGCGGTGGTAACGAGACAAAATCTCACCTATTTGCCCGCTAAAGCAGATATCCCACATCAATTCTTTGAGATGGTAGAAAACTTTACACGTTAATTGGGTAATAGTATAATATAACCAAAAAACGAGGGGCTGATTGATAATAATAAAAACCTTTACTTACAAAACGTAGATATTCCTGATATTGCACGAATAACAGTAAATGTGAGTTGATAACAAAATGAAGTGCTACTAATTTATGTCAATATAAAGAAAATTCGCATGTTGACTGAAATTAATAAATCTAGAGGTTGCAAACAGGCCGGTGGGGAATTTATAAACAGTATAAATTTGATGGGTTACACGGGTTTAAATCGAATCTAAAAATAAATATTTATTAAAAATACGAATGGAACGGTCAAGTTTAAATTTATTTTAAATTAATTTATAAATTTTTTAAATATATATAAAAATTTAATGAAAATTTAAAATTTTTTTAAATTTAATAATTAATTTAAAAGTAAAATTTTATTGTTTTTAGTTAAATTCAATCCAACTTAGCTCTTAAACCCAAATTGACCCGAGTCTTTTTTTTTTTTCATTAAATAAATCTCATTTTAGCATGTAATAAAAGAGTCAATAAATTTTAATTTGCTCAAAGAGTTACTACAAGGAGACTTTGTTTAATACAAAAAAGTCAAAAAAAAAAAAGAAAAAGAAAGAATGGCGAAACCGCAAATATAATCAACTTCATGTCTAGGGACACATGAAATAACTTCAGTTATGGCAAGCAGTAGCCACAACACGAATTGCTTAGCGCCACATTTTGGTTCTCCCATCTGTCCCCATTTCTGTCTGTTTCATTTGTCTAATACTGGTTGTCTTTGCTTCCAACCCTTCCGTTTTCTTGCTGACTTTTATCTTCTTCATAACACCCAATACATTGCTTACATCTCCTGAATCTTTCTCCCAGATTTTCCCTGGAAAATTCTTGGACTCGTGTTGATTAATAGAAAAAACGTCTTTTTCGATAAGGAGAGCTGGTGGGTATTGGTTAAAAAGTTTTAAAAAACAATTCTTGGGGCTGGTTTTTTTGAGTTTGGTTTGGTTACCGAGAAAACTACCGAGGAAAGAAGTGTATAGATTATAAACTCTATCCAACCAAGCCATTTGTTTTTTGTATGGCTGAGATGGATTGAAGAGTACTTTGTCTGTCCTTTTGTTTTGTTTTATTAGATACTGAAAAGAACAACTCTAGGCTGTGTTTTTCTTTCCTTTTCTTTTTTTTTCTCCTTTCTTTCTTGTTTGTGTTTTTAATTCAGTTCCTTGGCAACCAAACAGAATGTTGTTGATTGGTTTCAGTCCTTTCTCTTCTCACCCAGTTTTGTAGGAGTTGATTATTAACTTCTGATCAAGTAATCTTTGCTTCTTGTTCGAGTTTCGTTACTACGAAAATCATTTTTTTTTTTTTTACGTATCCTGTTTGGTTTCACCATATAGTTCATTACAAAGAAAAAATAAAAAAAAAATCTGACTTTGTTCATCCTTAACTTTCTTAGAAACCAAGGGTCTATGAAGTTTTGATTTTCTTGCATTTTCTCGCCGTGAAAATATTGTATTTAGTTCATTGATAATTTTCTTAGAAACCAAGGGTGTATGAAGTTTTGATTTTCTTGCATTTTCTCGCCGTGAAAATATTGTATTTAGTTCATTGATAATCTGTTCTGTTATTGCTTTCTTCAGCGCAATCTCTATTCATCAAAACTTGCTTAGACTTTGACTGTTGACTTATGGATAATACCGGAGGCAGTTCTTTTCTGAGAAACAGAAGATTCGAGAGTTTCCTCAGTACAAGTTGTGAACCAAATGAGAAAGAATTACCAAAAGTTTCAGTGAAAGAAGTGGGAATTGGGCCGAAAGCCGAAAAGGAATATGCTGATGACGATGGATGGATTGCTACGGTGATATCTTGTGTAAGAATTGTTACATGTTTCCTTACAATGATGGTTACAACTTTCATCTGGGCAATTATCATGCTTTTGCTCCTACCGTGGCCGTACGAGAGGATTAGGCAGGGAAACATTTATGGGCATGTTACTGGGAGATTACTCGTAAGCTGAGTTTTAATTTTTCGATTTGTACCAAACTGGCTTAAATGTGAAATAGAATAGCAGTTACATTTTGTTGCAATCGATAATTGATTATTTGATGCAATTAGTTTATTAAATTTCTAGAGCCTTCCCGCATTTTCTCAGCAATTTCATATAGTTCCTCGTCAAAGTTGTTTCCTTTAATTAATTAATTATACTTTCTGCGTGTGGTTTGGGTGTTGGTTATCTTTGCTGTATTTTGACTATGCTTTTTCTCAGTTGTTCTTTCCTAATCTTTTCATTTCACAGCTGGAACCTCATACTTAATCTGTCAAATTTAGTATGAATTTCTTTTGAAATCTAAGATGACATAAGATGACAGGTTGGTGGGTGTAGAATTCTCGACCATGTTATCTAAAATTTTATCTTCAAGCTGTTATCTAGACTTCAGAATTTACTTCTCGTCATAAAATTTTATGAGAGAACTGATATCCACGATTTGTAGAAATGAGCATTTGGAGGCTGAAGGAGAGGGTATCCTTTATAATTTGAGGATAGACAAGTGTAAGCATTTACTATAGTCGATCATACCATGTGACTACAAGTTGGTAAGTTGGAGGATACAATATTGAACCATAAGATATCTGAGTAGATCAGAAGATATTGATTAGGAGAAAAAGCAAATAAGGTCGAGGTAAAGCACTCCGGGGAAAGGAAAAACAATGTGGGAATCCCCTGCAGTATCCCGGGACAAATCCTTCGTGAAAAATAAATTTTATCACTGTAAAGCAATCCTGGACTTATTAATTGCATTAATAATAAGTCGGTGAATGAAATTTAATTCTGCAGTCAATAACTGAGAATTGAACACGTAAGTGTAGCCTAACAACTAGTGGAATGGAGTGGAAACTGAATGTGACTTATTATCCAGGAGTTTCATAGACATTCTTGACTAATGGTTATATAAATATATGCTGACAAGTTCCAGTCACTTAAATGATGTTCTACTATTCAAAATTTCCTTTATAGTTTTGTTCTATTTGTTTGAGATTGACACTGTTTCTGATTAGGTGATACATTTTGATTGCAGATGTGGATCTTAGGGAATCCTGTAAAAATTGAAGGCGCAGAGTTCTCTAACAAAAGGGCAATTTATATCAGTAATCATGCATCTCCTATAGACATCTTCCTTATAATGTGGTTGACTCCAACAGGCACCATTGGCATTGCCAAGAAAGAGGTATGCTTTAATACTATAAGATTAAACATTGCAGATCATTTTCCTTTAGTTATGTGCTTGAAAACTACATGTTAAGTGCCCCTTTGTATCCATATATGTGCTCGCAAGAGTTCTTTAAGCAGAAAAGGTAAAGTGGATTCAGAATCTTACTGATAAATGAAAATTTTACTTTTCATAGATAATATGGTATCCTCTATTTGGACAACTTTATGTTCTGGCCAAACATATCCGCATAGATCGATCCAATCCAACAGCAGCCATTCAGTCTATGAAAAAGGTGTACTTTCTCTCCCCTTCATCATCTTTCAGGCTCTTCTTCTTCTTCCTCTTTTTTTTTTTCCCTCTCTCTCTCTCTCTATATATTTTGTAAAACTTGCAATTCTTGTTATGTTCAGGCAGCTCATGCAATTGTCAAAAACAACTTATCTTTGATCATTTTTCCCGAGGGCACCAGGTCCAAAAATGGACGACTACTTCCTTTCAAAAAGGTAATATTCCTAGTTTGCATATACTCAAAAAAGTTATATGTAAGCTGTTTAGTAGAATGATAATATAAACACAAGGGCGTCCTGGCTGGTATCTCGTGCATTTCATTCAAGTCTTTCTTCAGCATAGGGTGAATGCTCCTCCAATCATCCAGTTTATGACACTTATATTGAACACTCAAATGGGAGGCAGATTTTGATTTTAAATGGATATCAGAAATTGATTTCCACAATTGTTTACAGGGAATAGTTGAGAAAGACATCATGTGGTTGATATATATGTTATCACTATACTACATTGGACAATTATATTCACATGATCTATCAGTTTTTTACAAGCTTGATCTCTCTTTTGCCATTCTCTTGTTACAGCATTACACTAGAAGCATTTTAGTTACATTCTCTTGTCTGTTTCCCACTTCAGGGTTTTGTCCATTTGGCACTGCAATCCCGCCTCCCAATTGTTCCAATTGTCCTTACAGGTACGCATCTGGCATGGAGGAAGGGCAGTTTACATGTTCGACCAGCTCCTATAACCGTGAAGTATCTTCCTCCAATTAGTACCAGTGATTGGACTGCTGACAGGATTGATGACTACATAAAACTGTTGCATGACTTGTACGTCAAAACCCTCCCAGAGCCTCAAAAGCCTCTTGTTTTGGATGGTACCCGAAGAAGTTCAAAATCATAGGTGAGGTACCTCTTTCAAAATCATAGGTGAGGTACCTCTTTTTTGCAGTTCCCCCCACACACCCACCCCCTCTGTTAAAAGCAAAAATAATCAGAGTTAAGAGAGTTTAGCAGCAAACTGATGTATCATACAGCTGATTCTATCTATGAGTAGTCATCATGTTTTATAAAAAGAATTCATTGTTTTTCCTGAATCAACCAGTGTCAACCTCTTACAGGCAACGATTACAAGACATTAAGACTATTTTTCCTGAATGGTAAGAAATTTGAGATAGCAAGAATTGTATTGACGGTAAAGTGTTCTGATAGACAAAGTGTTTTATTGTTATCATCTTTTTACAGAAGGAGAAGAAAAAGGGTCAGCTTTATCAATTCAAAGTAAGGATTCAGCGGACTGCATTGATGATTATGACTGGACCTTGGTGTCCTTTTCAACTAGTATTCTTTATTATAGAAAAGAAGATTGGCTTCTTCATTTTTCTGCTTTGGCTTACCATTACATGATGGACAGGCACGCCAGAAAGGTCAGCCATTTCTTGTCAGCTTAAGGCTTCATTGTCAAGTCCATGCTGGTTTTCTGATTTCTGCAATTGCGTAACAAGGACAAGGACAAAAGGGCTTCCCTCCCACTAATGACTTCAGATCCAGCAACACAGAGAGAGGCTTTTAAATGAAGATCATTAAGCACTTTAGAAAGAAAATCTTTATAAAACTGTAAATGGTATGGAATCTGATGGCTTTTGCAGGACAATATTCATAATAATGTACACAGTGTAGTTTTAAATTCTGTCCCTAAAAATTATTCCAAAATAATTAAATGATTTGTATACATAATCATTGTCAAAGCCAGCTGGTGTTTATGGATAACGTAAAAAACGGCTGATTGTAGGAAAATTAGCCCAAAGGGACCCATATGCCCACGTGTCCTTCATCCCAAACAGTTGGATATTTTTCTTCTATACGACAGTCAAACTATATGCTAGCACGTGTCCACTAGAAATCACTTGTTTGACTTGACTTAGACATGACACTTTCTCATTTGTTTGTTTTTTATCACTCACACAAAAGCAGGTCAGTTTATTGCCCTCTGTCCCTGGTCTCGTAGTCGTCGCTTGAGACAACGAAAACTGAAACCCGAAAATAAAATTAGATGTTGTGTTCTGGCAACAGTGAAAACAAATCCGGAGTTTGTAAAACAATTACTACCATAAAACAAAATTCTTCGCTTCACTCTCATGCCTACCCACCGTTGAAGAACACTACCCAGACGGTACACTTTATCTCGAAACCCTAACTTTAGCACAAGTTTTTGAGGTCTTTTTAATCATTGTAATGTTTTTTTTTTTTCCTTTCTGGCTGTGTTAAACAAGAAAATGTTACTGATTTCGGCCAAAAAGTTACGAACTTTCTTGCAAAAAGTTCATGTAATCGCTTGGCTTTCTTTTAAAGTTTGGTATTCCAGCTTCTCATGCACTTGTTATCAGTATTTTGAATCTTACTTGTTGATTATTTTATGCTTACTTTCATGTGTACAGTTGTTCTGTTTCTTTTTCTTCTTATCAGGGGTTAATGTTATTTGCTCTTTTTGCGGGTTTCAGGTTGCAGTGCATGTGTATGTATAGGAAGTGTACTTGTTTATTGAGTTTCATGATGGACTAGTGGATATGTGTTACTATAATTGCTATTTGCTAGATTTTAAGAAATTCGGTTTTTTGAAATGATTTTGTATGGGCAATAGCATTTTTTTTTTTTGGTGATGTTCCTTTTAAGAGATCTCTGTAGATGTTACCTGATAGGCTTTGCTGCTTATGAAGGATATTTGATAGCAGATGGCAGAAACTAGCCTTTTGTTAGTTATTGTTGCAAGGAGTTACTTTTGATTGAGTTTGTGGATTTTAGTTGACTCTTAATGGAAGTTTTACTTGGTGGAAAAATATTTCCTGCATCACGCATAGGTACAGCATCTTATGGACTCATGATGCGTGTATTTTTTTTTTCCATATATGGCATTGTGTATTGGATGGGGACTGTACCTGCACTGTTTTGAAGACTAGTCATTATAAAATCATAGGTGGGGAGTATTAAGTCCTATTTGAGGCCAACTTCGGTAAATTCATAGTGGTAATAAATTGAATTCCATAATCATAGTTGCAGTATATAATTTGGTATTTGTGACCCTATTTTACTGTAACTTTATAACATCTGATTTGGAAAAGCATGTGGTTTCCCTTGGATTATACTGATATTTCGTCATGATTTTGTGGCAGCAAACAAATAAAATAAAATAAAATTTACAGACTTTTTCTATTTTAGAATGGTTATGAAGCTAACTGAGAGACTAAAGGTCCTCAAGGCTTCCGGCAAGTGATGCATATTAACCAAAACGTGCCCATGCTTTAGCCATTGCTATTGCTCATACTTTTGGAAGATGCTTGTCTAAAATTTATTGTACTGCAGCAGTCATCACATTCAGTTAATTACTGAAGAATTCGGAAGGATTGATAGATTCATTAATCTCTTTCCATGTTCTTGGCAATACCTGTCTTTCGCAGTAAATAGATATTGCAATATGTCATATGTTATTTTTTTGTTACATCAATCAGTAAATGTTGTAAGTTTTTGTGTTTTAAAGTTGTGACATGAGGAAAGATTGACTACATTGTGTATATATATGCATGAAAGATATCAGTTGGCTTTTATTAGACTTGCAATTAACTGCTCTCTTTGCTGCAGAGAAGGGAAACCGCATAAAAGTAAAGATAAGCAGGTTGTAATACCAAAAATGAACAAAGACAATCAAGAGAGTTACAGGGATACTTTTGCAAGCATTCCCATGAAACGGAAACGTGGTCGTCCAAGAAAGCATCCCAGACTGAGTTTCAATCATGGGGAGGTTTCTGCACTGAGGAATCCAATTCTAAACCGTAGGGTGAATGCTCTTGTTCCACCTGGTATGAATGCTCAAGGTCTGAACAGGAATGATTCCCCTCCAGTAGATACAATTAATGATACAAATGATGTTATGGTGGGTCAAGGAGTTTATGGTGTTATTGAGGCAGCATTTGATGCTGGATTTTTGCTTACAGTTAAAGTTGGCAACTCTGAAACCACTTTGAGGGGCGTTGTGTTTAAGCCTGGACAATATGTTCCCGTTTCAGCAAAAAATGATGTGGCTCCTAATGTACAAATGGTACATAGAAATGACATTCCCTTCCCCGCAGGAAATTACTCCCGGGTCTGTAGCTATAACTCTAGACCCAGGGAGAGGAATGAGAAGCTTGTAAATTCTTATAGAAATGGAACTGCCAGTTTGGGGGCCTCAAAAGGCAAACAGTCAGCTTCAATGGGAATCCAAACCACATATCCAGTGATCTCAAGAAATATATACCAGCCTGTTCATTTACCAAATGAGCAAGCAGTTACCAATCAACCATCTTCAGTTCGTAGCCAAGTTAACTATCAGGAATCATCTAAAGTCAAGCAGGTTATGGAAGCTGTTGTACCATCAAATGAATCAACACCCACTAACCAGGTGCAAATGAGTGGAAATCAGGTGTTTCCCTTGCAATCTCAAACTACCCACCCAGGGATGCTAAGTCAGCCTCCAGCGGAGGTACTGCTCGAGGCAGAAGCAAAATCAGTGAAATTGGCTGGCATGCCATTTGAGAAACTCTTGACTGAAGTCATTAAGAGAATTCATGCCCCTGCACAATCAGCGGAGAATAAAATTGGAGATAAAAATGATGATGCTGACAGTGTGGGTCAGAGTCTCTCTGTTGAGCCTCTGCAAATTGTACATCCTATCGTTAACAGTCCCTCAGCATCTCTATCCAAACCTTTTGAGAACTTCAGAACTGGCAAAATGACTGAGTTATTGCGGGTAAAATAAAGCATAAACATTTTTTTTTAATATCCCCTAGCTAATATTTTTTGTACCTGAAACATATTTTCGATGCTTCAGGCAGTGCAGGAAAACATGATGGAGAACCAGGCATCTCAGCCTGAAGAGCAAGCCACAAATTCAACACTGAATTGTGATAAGCCGAAGAGCCCAAAAGCTGAAGTTGGAGATCAAGAAAATAACCATTCCAAGAAACATTCCCTGGCTTCTAGTGTGTGATTTAGCTGGCACTAACTTCGATGATACCTGTGCACTTGCAGTTTTTGTTTGATTTCACAAGGAGTCTTGGACTGATTTGTTGGAATCAAACCAATCTAGAGAAAATAGGTAAAAGGAATCAGAGATTCTCTGTAGAAAGTTGTTATTTTAGTACAGGCATAACAGAAAAGAATTCTTCTTCAGTTAAAAGCTATTCTCAATGCAGCTTAGTTTATGATGTTAACGTTTGGGATTTTTTGTTTTGTTACCAGAAATTATAAGCTTATAATTTGCCATAGAAATGTGTTTGTTAAATACGTGACTTTCATTTTATTATCCGCATAACCGCAGATACATGTACATCCCTTAAGGTTGGGAGTTATTCCGCACTTCTAAGTAGCTATCATTCTTCCTCGGCATTAGCCTCTCGTGGCAGAGTTGTTGGTCTCCAACCATGCAACCTCCAGTTGCTCCAAGCACGAAGCATGTTTACTGGTTTGTCAATATTGAATCATTTAGATGATTTGTAAGCTCTTCTGCGTTCGAGGATGAAGTCAGGCAGTTGCGCAATAACGGAAGATCCCCGAAGAAGATGAACAGTAAACCTTTAAATTTCATTCAAAATCAAAATATTGCAGCCAGCTATATTCATTTCAGAATTGCATGTTATGTAATCCTTTCTGACTAAAGCTGTCAAACAAGCAATTCCCCTTCCTAGACAAGTAACCTCCCCAAAAATTTTTCCCGCCCAAAAAGATGAAAAAAGAACCAAAGGAGCAAACTTCGCTCCTCAAGTCCCAAATCAAGTCTTCAGTACCTACTGTTGTGAAAAATGTTACCCCTTGGATATAAAGGATAACAACAAAATTACTCGTAAACTGAATGCTCACCAAAAAGAATACTATAACTCAAAACTTTTTCCGAACCCCACCACCCCACCAAAAAAAAAAAAAAGAAATTCAGACAAAAATATATCTTCATGGAAACTTGCTGTATAGACCATTAGATCCTGGAACTGGAATGGGACAATTAGCAGGGATGGGCGGTTGCAAAACTGAAATGTGGCCTGCCACTGGAAAAGGTAGCAGTCCACTAGCTACCTGAGGTGAGGAGACACACAGTTGCAGTGCCTGGCCTGCTGCACTTTCTGCAATCAAAAAACAAATCAATGGAATGAAATTGACTCGCATAATAATTGGAAACAAGACCACAAAACATAAAAAAACAATTTAATCCTTCTCCTACAAATCCACTAACTCAACAATGATGATTCAGACCATGAAAGATCTTGACCCCTAGAGGTGATAATTAGGAATGTAAAATGCGTGATCTACTTACTGCCAAAAAAACATCATTAACCACTTTAAATATGAGCAGAACCATGTATTACTTAAGTAAACCATATGAATAAAGGAAACTGTAAGTAATAAATAGTGAGACCTCAAATGTAACTTCATAGAAATACTTAAGACAAACTAGAATCTAGATAAACCTTATCCTTGTTTGTACCTCGGTGCTTCGGAAATTGGACCTGATGTGGGATCAATGCAGGACGTGCAGATACTGCTGAGATAGCTGACACACCCTGAACCAAATCCTTCCAATATGAAAACAAAATGTAGTTAAGCAATCAGGAAACATGGTGATATAATCACAGAGAAATAGGAGAAGATTTTTACAATAAAGTAGTAGAAAGCATGAAACACACTGTAGACTGAATACAGGGTGCACGAATAAAGCACTATGATTCTATTTTCCAATAAAAAGGCAAGACAGAATAAGTCCATATTTCCTTCATATATTAGTGAAATCAATTAGCAATGGATTTCAAATTAATGGTTGATCAGCTACCATAGTTCATTTGTATTAAATTATAACTAAGATTCAAATCATTTTCTGGATTGGTATGAAGTTTTGAAAAATCCAACCCTTTTCGTTAGTAGTAACGTATCAATTATCTAAAGAAACGTAGACAATACAATCATTACTGCATTGATGTATTTATGAATTGACTTCAAGTTCCTGTCTCAGGCAAGCAGCAGCTGACCTTAATGGATGCAACCTGGACATATATCTTAACTTTATTGGATATAATCAAGGAAACTCCCAAACAGCAAAGTGATTCAACCATAAAATACCATTATTTCGCAGGCATTGATTCTTACATTAGAAACAGACTGCACATAGAGAAGCTGCCCCCCTAATCTTCCAACCATGACCTAGGGAGAGAAAGAAAGAGATTAGTAACTTAAAAATGAAAATTCATGAATATATAGTCTATAAATGTGCCCCTAACTAACAAATAAAAACTTAAAAGCACTAGAAATAAACTGCAACAGAAACTGCAAATGAAATCCTCATACTTACAGCTTGAGAATTTGGATGCACATATGCAGGTCCAGCCTGAAAAGGATACTGAACAGCATACCTGACTGGCTGTGTCCTGCTTTCAACATGCCCAGAAATCTATAGGAAGAAAGAAACTCAGTCAATAAAAGTTTGGACCAAGTATGATAGTCTATCAACTATGATGAAGTTTCAAGTACATGTAACAAAAAAAAAAAATCCTTTGGGTACTAGCAACGATTGTACATCAAAGCCGTAATATAGGAGTCACATCATTATGTTGCTTGGTGGAAAGATAAGAAGTAAAAAGGTCGAGGCAAGAGTGTATGGATTTAGGGTCCAAGAAGCAGGGGTTGCATCAGTATCATAATATTACACCTTGAGAAATGTAAAAGAAAAAAACTGAAAACAATCTAACAATACATACAGGTTGGGAAAATTGTGAAGCACTGCCACTGTTTCCAGCTGTCAAGTTACCATACGGTACAAACTTAGCAGGCACAGAAGAATGAGGCACATAAGGGCTAATTCCAACTTCTGACTGGGAAGCAGCAACAGGTAGAACTGGAGAGCTGCTTGGCATGTAAGCCATGCTTGCAACTGTTGGTACTGCCGGTGGACTAGCCGATTTAGGATTTGCAAAAGACGGTGAGAAGATCTTTGCTCCAGGATTAAGCTTAAATTCCTATGAGAGAAGTTATGTCAGAAAAATAACTTAATTAAGGAGTTTTACTTCCGATATAGCAAGGTTCCTATGAAATTACACGGAACCCCTATGTTAGCCTAAGTTACCTAAAAAATAGTAAACAATAAATTGCTCCTAGAATCTGAATACTTGATAGAGGATGCTTACTTGTGTACTGGCCTACTAATGACTACAGAGTAAAAATGACAACTGCCAGCAAAAAATTTTAGTGATGTAATGATTAGGTCACCAGTAATCTAATGCCCAATGCATAAACTTAAATAGTCCATACAAGCATCAAAACAACGCAGGGATATGATAAAAAAAAAGGGTATTCAATTGAAAGTAGAAGTTAAATATAGAGATGGCTGCCATTCCAATTATAGTTTACCTTGGAGCTTTTATTGGACTGTGAACTTTCTGGAGGGACCACTTCAGTTGAAGCTGCTGAGGAGCTACAACAAGACCCTAATGTAACATCAGTAACTGGATTGGAAGAAGTTGAAACACTTGAACAAGCAGCACCTAAAGAAGAAGCATCAGCAAAAGTGGGCCTTTCATGGCATTGATTTTCTGGTTTATTAAGTTCATAGTCAGGAGCATGAGATACACCATTAGGATGCTTGAGTGTCATATTTCGAGGCACTCCCTCAGCAGGTATCACTTGGCCTTGGCAGGCACCCACTGCATGCACGGTATTAACTATTATAAAGGGCAAACAGGTGAAATGCTTGAAAGCATATTTAGGCTGAATAGGAAAGAAAAAGCCTAGGCAATATGTGGAAATACCAAAACAAGAGTGTCAAGTTAAAATTCCACCTCTTCCAAGGGGAACCATCACTTCAACACATTTCATTAGTTAAAACATTATTTCATTCATAAATCAGATGATGGCAAGTGCTCTAAGTTCCCATTTGTCTAATACCAAGTAATGCTTATATGGTACAAAACTATCTGCCATGCTTATTAATTACCAAGAGCATTTCTAGCTAACATTAAAAAGCATTCACTGCAGAAGTACTCAATTGAATTCTACTGAGAAATATTTTTGGACCCAGCTCAAAGAACCAAAGATTTCGAACTCACAGTTTGAACTTGATTCTGGAACTCCAGCCTGCACAGAACAATAACATGAACTGGTGAATAAAGTATTTAACCTATGCGACTAAAAAAGGCTCACTAATCCTGGTCCCATAAAAAGAATCAGCTCGTATCAACATACATTCTCTTCTCTATGGAGCTCATATGTCCGTGTGCAAGAATCCCATTCACCTTGTGACCTCTCTTCTCCAACCTGTCTGCCAGAAAAACAAATGACAGGAATCCAAGGATGAGAAAGAGATATGCATAGAAAGAATGTTAATATAGTTTCTACAGAGTAGAACCATAATAGTGTTGAAGATAGACACAAGATATATAATGTGATATAACATGGCAACATTCAATCTATCAATGTCCAAAAAGCATGAGTTATTTGTCATGTAGAACATTTGTGGACAGAGTTCAAGCCAGAACTGATGTATGGTAGAATTTATCTAAATCTAATACCAAATTTGGTTTTGGCCAACTGAAGAACAACTCCCAGGATTAAGAATATATATCAGAAGAAAGTTGATTACTCATACCTTCCATTAACAGAGTCAAAAGAAGCTTCTTCGATCTGCAATGAAGGGGAAAGACACAAAAATGAACAACCCAGAAATTTGTTGGGAAAAATGCTGAAATATACATAACACACACACACACACACACACACACACATCTTAGGCAACTTGCCCCTAGATAAGGAACCCCAGTACCAATTGACTCGTTTACAAAGTAACCGTTGAGAAGATCTCTTATGTAACATATGTATCCTTATAAGCCATCTAATTGGTTCTTTCATAAGAAGCATAAATCAAGCATGATACTGCAACGAAGAATTTTGCATCCTCTTAGAAGCATCCAATTAAACAATAATGGTCCAAAAGGTCAACCACAACCAAGTTGTAAATAAATAAGAAAAATAAAGTGGCAGCATCCGTATGATTTTTACCTTACATTTGTACATAAGATAAGACAAGTTTTTAAAGCCCCTTCAACATTAGACCTGAAAATAATTTACCATAGATTTATATGTCTTGATTTGTGTGTTTTTGCACAAATTTATATGAAGGAAATTTACCTTCCCCACGTCTACCCCATCTCTTTTCTCATGCTCAAGTTCAATAGCATTTCTTATGTTATTCAGTGACAGTTTTTTTCCTTCACGCTCCTTCTCGGCTTTTGTGGGCCCATCACCATGGAAAAAACCATTCCCATTGTGGACTGAAATCCTGCTTTCACAGTTAAACAGATTAGTGCATACTTGTACTGAGAACTCCACAGAAAAGCATGTTGCTTCCACAGATAACAACCAGTTTTCTCACAAGCAGAACCATGAGACAGGATTAATTTTCAACTTACTGTGTGACAGTCTATATATCACCAAATGATGAAAAATTACCCATCTACTTGGATGGGGACTTGCTCAACAAAATATATTATCCTACTTATTGACACAATTGTGACCAAATGATCCTCTGAGATTAGCTTATTATTTCAAAAAGCACCGTTCACAATGCCCACCAATTTACATTGTTCTATTTTTTCTACCTTGGATCTCCATAATTGCCTAGTTTGATAGCCTTCTGCAAGTGGGCTTAAAATCCTAATAGAAAGCTACAAGGATTTTTAAGAAATCACGGTAATTGTCACCTGTAAGATAATGTCAACAGCAATAGGGCCTGAATATTTCAAATTAAAGCAATTATGATTTATGATTGTTATTTCAGATAAGAGTACTGCATGGTGCTTAGGGATGTCAATATATGACTGCAATTTTATACAATAACTTCTAAAAGAAACCAAGTGGGTGATATCTGCTCAAAGATACATAAAAACTGTGGCCAAATGGTTCTCATATTTTTGTCATCATTGATTCTCAACTTAAATCTTAAATCTTAAATTTACAGTAACATACAACATACCGATTCCAATCATTGCCCTCAAACACAAATTGAACTTCATCTGCCCCAAAATTGGTTTTAGAAGGATTGATCCTTGGACCTGAAGAGAGATCTAACCAACTAAGCTACGCCTTTGGTATCAAATTACCATCACTTGTAATACAAATTTATAGATAATTCTCTCTGTCCTAAGTACAATGTGAAATAGAAGAAAAGAACCATACCATGTGATATCTCGACATCCATAGTGATATCCTAAGAAGAATAAAGTTCTAGATAATAATCCCAGATTTCCACCTATTCAAATCTAATACATAATCATGTACCTTCTCTGATTGCGCCTTTTATTCATGTCAGATTTGATATGCCTTCCTGCCTCACTTATTTGGCCATCAGTGGAAGGAACTGTGCTTACAACTGCTTCTACATCATCACCGGCAAAGTTACCAGCGATACCATCAGCTGGAAGCTGGACTCCCTGTACACATAACCACACATGCAAGTCAAGCAGATAGTTTAAACATGAAACCAGTTGAATAAATAAGAGTTCTAAAGACATATCAAAAAGAAAATAAAAATAAAGTCATATACCTTGGCAACCACTTGAACAAGATCGGCTGAGAGAATTACAAGTGTTTCTATTACAGCCCCATTTTGTACATTTGCATCACTTTCCCCGTTCTTGGTCATTTTTGCTTTCTTCAAAACAATACCTAGACCAAAAACAACCCACTTCAATAAAATTCAATCTATCTTCTATCAAACAACTGACATCAAACGTTATTGAAAAATATTACTATTAACACACTGGTTTATTCCCAAAAACATTAAACAAAATCATACATCATACGTTTAAACATTTTAAGCACCAGAAAAAGGAAAAGTTAAAAAATACTTCACCATGTCATTAATAACAGATTTCATAATGAAATTAAAAATCTAATCAACAACAAGTAAATTCTTTGTTTTCTTTCTAGTCCTACCCTTCCTCGGCAACCAAACAGATCATTTTGAAAGAGACGCGAACAGATTCTCCAAATAATCGCCACCAGATCAAAATCAAGATCACCGATCCTAACCAGTCATAGCAAGATAACCGCTACTACCCAACAACACGAAAACCCTGATACAATTCCTCGTAAAAATCGTGTCCCATATACCATTTAACAAAACAAAAAATTCACGATTTCAATAAATTCATAAGCTAGTAAAGAAAACGATAGCTAAGCTCAACACTCAAAGCAAAAAATAAAAAATAAAAACACATACGCACCATAATCTTTTTCCACGGAAGCAGTGTAGAAGATTCCAGTGTAGACAGAACCATCCTTGACGTAAACATCAACCGGAAGACCAATGATGCACATAGTTGCAAAAAGCAAGGCTTCACTCAATGAAGATGAATTATTAGAAAGGTTGGTTTCCTGCTCTATTCTGTTCTTGTAATCCATCTCTGTTTCTCTATATTTTTTTCCCCGATTGAATGAAAAGGCTAGTATTGTACAGAAGATTCAAAGTCTGTTCTGCATACAAGTGCTCTTTGCTGTGTTTTCAGTGACGGCGGAGAGATTCGTTTGTAATTGTGCGTGCGCTTCGTGCCTCCGTTCCAATGTTTATTTTCCAAACGTAATTTTGCAATTGTGCCCTTATTCTTAGCTTGAATTATTTTCTATCCCTTCAAGTTCTGTTACTTAAGAGTCAATAACACATGAAGAGTGAAAAGAAACTAATATTGTGGGGTAAGTTTATAATAAACAATAAATGGAAGGAAAGAGTTTGAGTTTAATTCTTAAAAGTATACTTAACAATAATTACAACTTATGCTAAAATTCGCTGTTACTTACATTTCAATCATATTTGCTCTTTTCGTTCACAAAGGTCAATAAAACTCTCACACACTAGTGCCTTCCCGCTTGCCGTTTCTCCCGCCGTCTCTGCTCTGCGCTTTATCATTCGAAACCACAAGAAAATCATCACTTGTTACCCCAAAAAAGAAGAAATCAAAGCGAAAGCCGAACAGCAAGGTATTTCGCTCGATGGAAACCGAAGAAATAGAGCTACTAAACTCATGGATCGACTCTAAAAAGCCGGAGTCGGGCACGAATCCTCTGTCGTCCCCTCCGCTTGATAAAAAAGAACCCATCAAGCGTATAGGCGATAATGAGTTCTCGAGTTATGTGGGGTCCACGAGATTTGATCAGTTGCCCGTATCGACGAAGACGAAGAGCGGGTTAAGAGAAGCTGGTTTTGTTAAGATGACTGATATACAAAGAGCTTCTTTGTCGCATTTGTTGTGTGGGAGAGATATCGTGGGAGCGGCCAAAACTGGGTCGGGGAAAACTTTTGCTTTTGTTATTCCAGTGAGTATTTTTAATGCTTTTGCGTAGTCGCAAAGTTTTTGGATGACAGTTTGAAGTTCTCGGAGGTGATTAGGATATAGCATTGCTTTATTGGGAGGCATTTTAGAGTACGATAATCATCTTTAGTGAACTCCTATGTCTCAAGACGAGGAGGAGAATTTTAAAATCTTTTGTGATATTTAAGCATTTTTTAGTTGTTGCAAAAGAGGAACTTATTTAGTGCTCAATTCAATTGCTTGTTTCAGGTTTTGGAGAAGTTATATAGAGAGAGATGGAGTCCTGAGGATGGTGTTGGATGCATTATAATTTCTCCCACCAGGGAATTAGCTGATCAACTTTTTGATGTATCGAAAGCTGTTGGGAAGCACCATAATTTTAGTCCTGGCCTCCTAATTGGTGGTAGAAAGGATATTGATACAGAGAAGGAGCGTGTAAATGAGCTGAACTTATTGGTCTGCACCCCTGGTAGGTTTATTCAGCACATGGATGAGACTCCAAATTTTGATTGTTCACAGCTTCAGGTCACCATAATGTTCTACTTAAACTTTTCTGTCACTGTTCTTTTTGATTTAGGGGCTATCTTTTTTATTTTTCCCCTCTATGGAAACTCTTTAGTCAAAGCAAACTTCTTTCTGATGGATTAAATTTCTCATATGTCAATATTAGCGCCTTCTTTCCCTCTCTTCAATCTTCCATACACCATATATGTTATAATTCATATTCTTCTTAGATGTAACTAGTTAATAGTTTGTTTATTTGCTGATTTTGGTGAAACTTCCTGGCCAGGAAACAGGTTTTGGTCCTCGATGAAGCAGATCACATTCTTGATGTTGGATTTAAGAAGGCTTTAAATGCAATTGTCTCACAGTTGCCCAAACATTGACAAACCTTGCTTTTCTCTGTGACTCAAACAAAGTCTGTGCAGGATCTTGCAAGACTGAGTTTGAAGGACCCTGAGTATCTTGGTGTGCATGAGGAGTCTGTGACTGCCACTCTCAATCATTCGCAGCAGACTGCAATGATTGTTCCTCTTGACCAAAAATTAGACATGCTGTGGAGTTTCATGAAGGCTCACCTTAATTCTAAGATTCTAGTATTTCTTTCAAGCTGCAAACAGGTAATTTAGTCATTTTATTTTCTGGGCTTAAAAGATGTATTTGGTTGATGGGAACACAAAGTCAGACCAACCTCATTAACATGAAAATGTGCAACTTCAGATTGATAGTGTCTGAAGGCAAGTAACCCAACCATTCTAACTGGTTGTTAAGCTAGTTTATAATTTCAACCTCGTTATAGTCCCTCCCTTATTAATGCTATAAGAATGTTGATTTTCCATGCATAACTTGTCTATAATTTGCCATCCCAGAATTAATGTTATATGCATTGCTTTTAGTTACATTTATCTTCCTTGTGCTCCAATTAGCATTCATGTATATATGGTTTGGTTGCATTGGTCTGGCACAGGTGTTTGCATTGGTATTTGGTTGATATTTAATGATGATGTACTTCATTTTGGTCTCATATCAGATATTAGCATTCACTTTTTTTTCCACCTATTCATGACAATGACATGATAGAGTTTTGTAATCTATTGCTAGGTAAAATTTGACTTTGAAGCATTTAAGAAATTGCGTCCTGGGATACCTTTGAAGTGTCTTCATGGTAGGATGACGCAGCACAGAAGAATGCGCATATATGCTCAGTTTTGTGAGAAGCGTTCATATCTTTTCTCCACTGATGTGGCCTCTAGAGGTCTTAATTTTAACAAGGCAGTCGACTGGGTTGTCCAGGTAAAGTATTGGCTGTTCAAGGAATCAATTTTTGTTTTGGGCAAAAAGTTTTGCCTTAAACTGTCTCATATTTTTTTTTTGTTATTGTAGGTGGATTGTCCAGAAGATGTCGCATCCTACATATACCGAGTTGGTCGCACTGCCCGCTATAATTCAGGAGGGAGGTCGGTTTTATTTATGATGCCTTCAGAAATGAAAATGCTTGAAAAATTGCGAGAAGCTAAAATACCTGTGCATTTTACCAAGGTAGAAAAGGAATGCTTTGAAAGTTGTTTATTTTGTTTGTTTTCTCCCTTTTTCCAGTTTGGCTTGTGAAGTATATGGTTGGCATACTAATACAAAAGCTCAGTCCTATCCCTTATAGTAAATGGCTTGAATTTGTAGTTACAGTTGAGCATTCTTGTCTGATTGACCTTTCATACATTGACCTTGCTTTAACCATTGCTGAATTGTCAGGCAAACACTAAAAGACTGCAACCAGTTTCTGGATTGTTGGCAGCTTTACTGGTCAAATATCCTGATATGCAGCATCTGGCACAATGGGCATTCATCGTGTATTTGCAGTCTATTCATATTCAAAGGATAAAGAGGTTTTTGATGTGACAAAGCTGTCTGTTGATGAATTTTCAGCTTCATTGGGTGTGCCTATGACCCCAAAAATCTGATTTCTGAACCAGAAGATTAGGGGGAAAATGGTGTCAGGTAGACCTGTTCTTGAAAATACTGATGAGGATTATGAATCACTGATTACAAGAGAGAAGCTGCCTACAGACGATTTCAAGGAAGAGGATATGGACAGAGACATTCTTGAAACAAAGGATGCACAAGATGAAGGAAAAGCTAGCATTCTGGAAGATGTTATGTATGCTGCTTTTCTTGAATGTTTTCTTTTAGAAATTGAACATAAAGATAGCCTTGCAATAAAGTATGATGGGTTGGACAGCTAATTCTGATCTCAGAATGGTTGATCTTTCCCACCATAAAGTGCATATTCCACTGAAGGAATTTATTTAACGCTAGAAATTTGTTTGTTATGCTAAAAGATAACCCTGTTATGTTCATTTTGTAGTGGATCATCAAACTCACCTCGAACTTTTGCTATTATGAAATTTGAGTTGGTTTCTTTTTCCTTCAGGCCAGCAACCAGAGTTTTGAAGAAAAGGAAGTTGAAGATTAATGTCCATAGACCTGTGGGGACCAGGTTTGTTTTTGACGAGGAAGGAAGGAAACACTACCTCCGCTTGCAATGGTGGCTGACAGACAGGGAGCGGATGTTCCTCTCGATCAAGGTACAATTTATATGTTATTACCCTCAATTTTTCGATTTAAATGAGCCTGAATAATGGCCATTAGTTTATAAAGCTGGAATATAATGGACAAGAAGCAATTCGCTCATGAAACTTCTCCATTATAATTGTAAAACCGAATTGGAGGAATTTGTGGCCATTCCTCAGTTGAACCTTGCATTTCGTGAACTAGAATGTATGGCAACATGTATATGTCCTATCAAGTTTTTGAATGCCAAGTCTTTCAAGTTCTAACGCACCAACATCCCATGCTGTTGTGCAGGCCAAAAAACTGAATACTATAAGAGGATAAGAGAAGAGTTGAAGCTTGCGGAGAAGAGTTGAAGCTTGCGGACAAAGAAGACAAGCTTCTTGATTGCCAGCGTTGTAGGGAGAAACGGATCAAGCAGAAGATGAAGTGGAAGAAAGGAGGCTTGGAAGAAGAGGAAACCGAAGAGGATGAGGATAATCTTTCTGGATCAGTTGAAGAATCAGTGGAGCAGGGCAGACGTAAAAAGTCAGGAATATACTTTTATAGTGATAGTGATAACGATGAGAGAAAAGAAAAGGAGGACAAGAAAGGTCCTGAAGGTGATTCAATTTCTTTGGAAGAGCAAGAAGCACTGGTTCTTAAGTTGTTGAACTCAATGCACTCATAATAAGTTAATCCATACTTACACTTGCCTCAAGTTTGTACAAGCTTTTATCCTCAACAGTTTGAAGTCTCATGACAAAATTTTGTACCAGAAAAGCTAACCCTTGATGACTAATGGTCCGGATTTGCATTTTATCTTTCTGTTTGTGTTGAATAATTAGGCAGATACAAGTCTATTAGAGAAAACCATTTCGGACATGCTTCAGCCTCATGAAAACAATTAAAACTGAATCCGGTGCCAATTATGCCATCTGGCCTAGAGAAGTGCAAAGCAGTTTGAAATGTCTCATTCATTACTAAACTGACGAGGGGATGTAGCTCAGATGGTAGAGCGCTCGCTTAGCATGCGAGAGGTACCGGGATCGATACCCCGCATCTCCACTCTTTTTGCTGCATGTTACGACACCAAAATTCAATTGATTATGCTTGGATCGATAGTTGTTTATTTTTATAAAAGAAACCAAATTTTCAATGAAATCTAATTGTAGGGACTTGTGTGAATAATTTTATAAATTATAACCCCTATTTGTTAATTTAACAAACTTGGAGATTAATATGTTATTACCCCATTTATTTATTTATTACAATATTTTTGACTCCAGTCGGTGGTGGTCGGTGCTTTGAAGTAATTCAATTTGATGTTTTATTGACCAGTCTTGATTCTCGCAGTGGATTTTCCAAATATTTGTTTCTGGATACGCCTATCCGTCAATTTAGCAGATGCAGATCGTCTCCTCCGGAAAATCCACGCCCCACACGCGTACTCTCTCCCTAACGTGTCCTCATTAAAACTCATCGTACAAAAATCTCAGATACACGTGTCAACAGCCCACATCCCACTTCCTATATAAACAGGAACAAGTCTGTGTGAAGATTCATATAATCTGAATACTCTCTCTGGATTCTGAAGTCCAAGCTTGTGTTGTCTGTACTTTTGTGTTTATTTCTCGTCTGATCTGAGATGGCGGAGTTACTGGACAAGGCCAAGAACTTTTTGGCAGAGAAGGTGGCGCATATAAAGAAGCCTGAAGCCGAACTCACCGACGTTGATCTGAAGAACGTGAGTCGTGAAGCCGTCGACTACGACGCCAAAGTCTCCGTGGATAATCCCTACAGCCATTCACTTCCCATATGCGAGATATCCTATACCTTCAAAAGCGCCGGCAGGTTTGATTTTTGATCCATTCTCCTTCATTTTGTTCGTTCATCGTTCATTTGCTGTAGATTATTAAATGTTACGCGTTTCATAACCGCAGAGTGATAGCGTCGGGAACAATGGCGGATCCGGGGTCGTTGAAGGCAAATGAGAAGACGATAGTGGAAGTGCCGATGAAGGTGCCGTACAGCATTCTGGTGAGCTTGGCTAAGGATATAGGAGCAGATTGGGACATTGATTATGAAGTGCAGTTGGGTCTGACTATCGATCTTCCCATCATCGGCAATTTCACGATTCCCCTGTCCAAGAAGGGGGAGATCAAGCTGCCTTCGCTCTCCGATATATTTTAAATGATCTAAAGCTTGCTGGCTTCATTTCTTCCTTTGTTCTGTGATCGTGGGAGTGGATATGCGAAGTTTGGTTTCGTTTTTATTTTCAGTGCTACTGTCTAATTCTACATACCTAATAAAAATCTTCAGACTAATAGCAAGAGAGAACAAACATTGATTTGAGCTACGGCTACATAGTTGGAATCACTCGCGTTCGTCTGATTCCATTCGCCGCCTATGTTCCAGAGAGAACAATTGATACAAAATATAGCCATCTTGCACTGAAAATGGCCCGGCCGAATAGATTTCCAATTGTCAAATCGTGACTATTCTTCTCTACTTTGAGGCTTCGATTATTCAAATAACAAAAAAAAAAAAAAAACAACAAAAGTACACACATACATACATACGAGGGGCATAAGCATCCACAGCTAAAGAATCGATGGCCATTCATTTTTAATTTTAGAAAATAAAAAACGCGTAGAATTGCAACTGAAAGAACCTAAATAAAAGGAACGCCACAATAACAAAATTAAATGGCAAATGATACAGAAATAAGCGTCAAACAGTCTAAACGAACCGCAATATCCCGTCATGAAGCATATAGAACAAGAATAAAACTTTAAATTATGAGCCATCACCGCCTCCATAACTTAACACACAACATTGCAGCAGCAACTAAACAAAGAGAAAACAGGGAAAAAAAAAAAGAAATCGAGACCCAAAACTCCAAACACCGCATCATCCGACAATCAAAGAACGAAAAAGCTTTCCTCAAATTCAATTGATTGTGGCAACCCCAGCTTCCAGACTTCAACATGAACCGATCACTGCATAAAGCAAAATGAAATTGTTAAGTCAAATTGTATAAATAACTGGAACATAAGTTTCCCAGCAAATGCTATAGCCTAAATTAAACACCCTACCAAGAAAATTTGGGATTGAAAGTCTCGGGAGTAATTTTTTAGGTCAGTTTTACCCAAATGAGATTACAATCACTCACTAGCTACATGATGAACTTCTTCAGAAGCTAGCTCAATGTAAAATATTCATACTACCAAGAAAAAAATGATGTTCTCAATTTAAATTCCCAGGCAAACATAATGATGCGAAAAATATTTTATAATGCAACGTTTTATAATGAAAACAGTCGTACGTATCTTTACCATAGAAATACCAAATACTTAAATAGGTTAATAAAAAGAAAACATAAACTTGTGTGACCTGCTGTGGCTGTTGGTAAGCCCCCGGCTGCTGGTAATTCCCATATCCAGGATAACCCCCATAGTACATGGCAGGATCTTGGGGAGGAGGTGCATACCCATATGCCTCGTATCCTTGTGCATATCCATAATATCCACCATTCCACTGGGTCTGATCAGGCTGAACATATGCCAAAATCCTAATCAATGGGTACTACTAATGCTCGCAAAACCAAATTTGCTAAAAGACTCAATGATAGTGACATTACCTGTTTGTTTGAAGGACTACGTCCCCATGAAAGTCTAATGCTTTGGCCTCCTAATTGAGTTCCATTCAACATTGACAGCGCTTGCTCCGCACAAGCTCTAAAGTACATCATATAAAATCACCAATACCAAGTAAGAAAACAAAGTCGTGGAAAGTAAAAGCTTCCATCAGAATCATGATCAACTGTTTACCTGTTAGCAAATTGAACAAACCCACAGCGCTTGCCGACTGGTATTTTCACATGAACTAACTCACCATATTGGCCAAAAACTGTTTTTAAAATGTCATCTGTAACACTAGGATCCAAACCCCCAACAAATATCTGCACTCAAGAGGGTAACATGTCAATTGCATATAGCAACAACCTAACTAGTACTAACACTAAAACGAACTACGCACTGTTGTATTATTTGGATCATTCTCGCCCTGGCTTCCTTGAGTATTTTGATAGGTAGCTGCAAATGACAAATACACATCAGTAACATAGAGAGAGCAAAGTTCCTGAGTTGAATTCCTGTGCCAGATATCAGATCATCTAGACATATAGCCGGTCTGTCATAATCAAATAGTCAAGATGACAAGAGCACATCAACAGGCACTAGTGGTGATCTCTTGAGAACTATTACATTCATAAATCAAACCGACAAGAATAATTATTTGTCATAACAAGCACAAACAATTACTTTGGTAAGAAAGCATATATTGCACAGCATATCTAAATTGACGTAGACTGTATAAGCTTCTTCCAAAACATACAGCTTTCGGGATTTAGATGATGTAACATCTACAGAAAATTAACATCTCTAATATATACACGAAATTTAAAAAATAATGGTAAGACATTTTAATTAAAATGAAGAAACAAGAAAATGATACCGAGATATGTCAATTTTGCTTGCTTTATTGAGCACAGTAACAAATATGTATTTTTTGAAATAAATCGACAAAATATATATAAGCTAGGGAGTGTAAATAAGTGCATTCCAAGTTTTTCCTCCTGGCTGGACACAAAAATAGACGAGAATAAATGAATAGAAAGGAAGCACAAAGTAAAAGGACAATGATACAGAACCTATCTATGTTGGATCAGATAACCATGCATCTTTTGGCCATTGGTGTTCCAAATATTGAAGTCTGAAGTTAAACACATTTCCTTTCTTATAAAATAAAGTACATCTACAAATGGGCAGAAAAAAACAAAGAAAAAATTGTGACTGTGAAGGAAATTGGCCCATGAAGAAATTGACAGTTCTTCCGGATTTGCGTAAAGTAAAGAATGAAGGAAAAGAACTTTGGAAAATGGAACATAACTGGTAACTCTTCATATATAAGGAACTGGAAAAGTAATTCACGAATGTAGCAAATAAATGCCACGAGAAAGTGACGAAGCTTATGACGTAAACAAAATCACTGACCTAAAATGAAGCCACGCATTAAAGTGGAATCATTTCACCCGAAATCAGTTCCAGGCCCCCCAAAATGAGAGCCTCTTGGTGTCCTGCTTTAAGACAACATGAGTTTTATATAAGTTTTTGCATGTTTCAATTGAATTAAATGCTCCCAAGTTTACAAAGGCAATTATTGGAAGGAAATGACTTCGTAAATTCTGCATATCTCCAAGTGCTTAACTGAAAGAACGTGAATCTAGAACACTGTTTGGCAACTTCATCTCTAAAATTTTTGCATATAATCAGCAAGCTTCAACTTACCACTTCAAAGGATCCTAAAGTTATATCATAACTAAGACTATGGTAGAGAACAAACATGTAACAAATCATAGCACAAGTCAAACAGCTTTCTCACAGTAATTACAGCAAAGCATTAGTAACGGGGCCAACTGCCACAAATACCTTTCTGATATTGCTGGCCAGTGGCAGGTTTCTTGGTAGCAGCTGGCCCAATCCGCATAGGTCTGGTAGAACAGGGCACACCGTTCATTTCAGTCATGGAGCGCAGCTGTTCATTTTCATCACCAAATCTCACAAAACCATATCCCTTAGAACGTCCAGTGGTTCTATCAGTCACCACTTTAGCACCCTTCACTGATGGATAGACAGCTCTAAATGTTTCTTGTAGCATATAGTCAGTAACATCAGCAGCCAAATCTCCAACAAAAATTGTATAATCAGGACCATCATCTGGTCGCCTCTCACCAGCACCATAACTTGCCCAATTCAGTCTGAAAGTCTGCTCTGTGCTTGGCATTGGTGAGCCATTATAAGTCTGCAAGACCCTCTCAGCAGCAGCATGAGTGACAAATTCAATGAAACCATAACCCTCAGAAAAATTTGTTTGCTTGTTGCGAATAACTTTTGCTGAAACAACCTGTAAGAAAATAAATGTGTCTAAGAAACAACCCAATAAAGCAGTTGGGAAGAGAGGCAACGGGGAACAAGCACATGCTATGTAGAGCAATAAATTAAACACAATCCATCTATCATCAACTCAATAACTGCGCGTTTATTTTGTTATCTACATCTCCAACTCCATTATTCAATTAAATAATAAACCAAATAGGCAGCTTACATATCAAACCACATACATAAACACAATTCTCTCTATTCAGAACATATGTACCAACAAACTGAACAGATACAAACATAAACACAAAACTCTCTGTTTAGTACATATGTACCCACCAACCCAACACATGAGCAATTTCCATAAACAACAAAAATTAACTTAATTAAAAATCCGGCAAGAAAAAGGTTACATAGAAGGTGGCAAGCAGTCGGCCCCAACCCCTACCCAAAGATGGTTAAAAGATAACCATCAATTCAAACCATAAGAAAATCCAAGTAAGAACCGCTGGAGAGAAAAAGTCCCATAAGGATTCCCAAAATTGAACTCTTTTGGTCTTTCCTATTAAAAGATTTACTTCCACAAGATTTCATGGAGAGAAAAACCATTAAAGATTCTCCTACTCTGTCCAGATACTCCAAAAGCGTTAAGATTTCTTCCTACTCCAGAAATCACACACATGAAAACAGAATAATCCACACTACCCTAGCTATCCGAAAAAAGATTTACATCAACTACTCGTGTGTATACTCACACACACATTTAAAAGAAAACTATACGCACATGTAAAAACATCTAAGCAGAAAGAACAAACAAAACAAACATATAGATAATTGTGTAGTATGTAAACGTACGCGTAACTAATGTGTACATGTATGATTGTGTTATATAACGATGTACTATTAATACCTCTCCAGTGTGGCCGAAGATACTAATGAGATAATTCTCATCCATCCACTGCTGCAAGTCTCCAATCCACAAAGACCGGATCCCATCCGCGGAAGCATCGGGCGCCACACCGTACGGCTGCGTCTGCTGAGTTGGAGGCGGCACCGGCTGCGGAGTCCAGCCAGCTGGAGGCGGAACCGGGGCCTGTTGTTGCTGCGGCTGTTGATACGTCATCCACTGCGGCTGTTGCTGGTACTGGCTGTTCTGGTCGGACGGTTGAGACGGCACTGGCGGTTGTGGCATCATCATCGCAAAAATCTAACGGAAAATAGAAAGTTATCACAGCGCAATGCTTTATTTCCCGAGATCCGACGGTGGAGAACAGAGTCTGAGCCCTAGAAGGAGGGTTATGGGTGATAAAGGAAAGGTACTTCTGGGCTGCGACCGGTATTTATAGTGGAAGGATAGATGGACATGTGGAGAGTGATGAGTGGCCGGATTTGTGATAGGGTGAGTCGGTGTTATGTCTGGCGGGGTAAGATGATTGTCTAACTTCGGTAGTTATTGGGCTCGATAATCGTGGGCTAGGCTCAATTTTAGAAAGGCCCATATAGAATGAAAGAGAATAAAGAAAACCATTATCCGGAATAAGAAAAGCGTAATCTCTGACAGGACTATCACGCTCCCATAGCCAAATGGGCTCCAAACCAGTTTATTTTAATTTAATAAAAAAATCAAGTTGAAATAAAATCCTAACAAATTAGAAAATTTTTTTTGATCATCTGCGAAACCTTCCAAACCCTAGTTCATGAACCCTATATATATATATATATATATATATATATATATATATATAGACAGTAACGCTCCAAAATCCTCCTCTGTTCAGTGGTTGACCTCAGCTCACTGTCCAGCGATGCAGGTCCAGTGTCTTTCTTTCCACGCTGTCCAGTTTCACTAAAAATAATGAAAAATTTTGCTGAACCTGTTTAAACCCTACATAATTTTGCTTTTATATCTCTGTTTCTTGCTCAACCTGTTTAATCTCAATAGTTTAAACTTCGTGAAACAACATTTTCATTTTCTTTTCCACATAAATTGCTCTTGAAAGATTACGGTTTTGTTTGTTCAAAATGATTCATTGAATAAGAGGAAAACAAAAAAAAAAAAGGTACCATTGGTTGTCTTTAAGCAGAATAATTATGATTGCATCCAACTTAAACCACACCCAACAGATAATGGAATAGACGATTGGAAAACAAACAATTGCTCTTTTCAAGAACAACCCAATCAGTTTAAAGGATCTAAAATTTAGAGCAATAACCAACAAACAAACCCAGTTACATAAGATGAAATTTAGAGCACTAGTGCCACCACTCCTCGAGAGATCTTAATAGCTTCAGATCTTAACCTCAAAACCTAACAATATCATTCCCTGCAAGTAAAATAACAAATCTTTATGGAGGCTATAAAAGAACTGAATTTGTAGACCTGGGTCCTAGAAGAGGCCTATCAAAATAAAAATGGGTGAAGATGAAACGGATGAAGCTTTTCAATTGGAGGTTCAAATCTTTATGGAGTCTATAAAAGCTACCAAGCTTTACATAAATTTACTTAAATGTTAACTCCTGTGGAAAATCACAGTTCAAAAGAATGTCATGCTAAATAATTGCGATAATTGTCACTGCACAAAAGAACTCGGGCTTGTGCTGCTTACTCTTCAATGAGGAGGGGTTGCAGACGTTCTTTAGTGTATTCATCTATGCACTGTAAATTCTCAAACCATGCTGGTTGTACTCTTTAACTTTCCACAAATTTGGTGCAGCACGCGAAGCCAGGGGAAGTTTGAGGAGTTTTGGACACTGCCACACTTGCAAGTCTTCTAGGAAAGGCAGCTTTAAAGCTATTTCGCCATTGTAGATAGTGCCAAGCCCTGGGAGATCTTGCGGTGCCAGGATTTTCAACTTAGGAAGCAAGTCTTGGTTTTCTGCTGCTCGTTCTTCGCCTGATACAGTAATGATTCCTTCTATCAGATTGCAACTAATGACTGCAAGTTCTTTCAGTTGATTGAGAGCTTGAAAAATTCTCAGAGAGAAAACACTTCATTTTGTTGCATTTGGAAATGGTAAGCTTTTGATGGTTCTTGAAGAACATTGCTGGTGGGACATTAGATAAATTTATTCCTCTTGCTGCTTCTTGTTCGCCCCCTGCCACATCAGTCGTAACATTTCTTCCATGCAATCACACTTCAGAATGGCCAGATGCTCCAATTATTGAAGTTTCTGAGCCAAAGTATTTGAAAAGAGGCATTTCACTTTCCCACATTCTTTTACCTTCATCGATTGGAGGTTCTCCAGATGAGCAACTGAATGATTCCCCTTCCATATAGTGAGAAGCTTAGGAAGACCCACCAAAATGAGTTCCTTCAATCTTGTGAGCCAGTCTTGTTCTTCCCCGATCTCTTCAGAGCAAAACGCTTCCTTCAGCGAGTAACAGTACTCAACATGGAACTCCTCCACATTCTGCACTCTTGGATAAAAGCTAGGTTGTAAAATTTGTTGAATGCTACAGGCTCGAAGATGGATGCGCATCAATTTGGTTATTCCATGCACATCTCCTTCTCCTACGTCCTCAAGACCCCTGGAACGAGTGAGGGTTAGACATTCTGTATTTTCGAGCAAGGGTTTCACCCAATTGGTGAGCGGGTTGGATAAATTCTTAAGACGCATGCCTTTGTGGATGCTATTTCCCAATAATCATCATTGACAAAAATGCGGAATCTTTTATGGTTTCTCCATGGTCCATTAAAATCTGTAGAAAAGATTGTAGTATTCCTGACACGAAATGAATGCACTCCTTCCAACAATTGGAGACACAATGGCAATGATGATATGTTAGTGTGACTCAAATCCAGAAAGCTGAGTGTTCTCATATGCTCAAAGAACCCCGTTGGAATGTCCTCAATTGCATTATTCTGCAGGAAGAAAGTCACCAAGTTCGGGCATTTTGGTCTATCTGGTAGTGCAGTAATGTTGCAATCAATTATAGACAACTTCTCACATTTTTGCAGGCCTTCTTCTGGACAACCTTCCTTTAAACCCGCTTCGGCAATGAAATGATTCCATACTTTGGATGCAATGAATTTGACAACTTTTCGTGTGTCATCATGAACTCTGTAACAGCCTTCTTTATCACCCTCCAGCAGAAGGTTAGACGACATGAGGTCTGCTACAACTGAATGCAATTCATTTGAAACTTCCCCCAAGGAGCCAACATCAGGAAATATCCTATCCACCAATCCATATATAATAAGCTCTTCCATGGAAACACTGTAATATGGAGGAAATAAACAACTGAATAGCAAGCAACCTTTTGCAATCGTTTCCAGCTGATCATAACCAACAATAACACATAAGACCAGTTCTTCCGGTATTCCATCAATGTCAACTGCAGTCAATTCTCTCTCCTTCTTGATGGCGTCGTTCCACTCTTGAACAGATTTATTCCGCAAAGCTCCTCCAATTATAACGATTGTGTTGGGTAGCTTTCCGCACAGTCTTACTACCTCCTCGGCTGCCCGGTCAAAAGCATTAGAATCAAGAAGTCCTGCTTTTATCTTGAACAGTTTCAATCTGTCATGTTCGGTGAGTTCTTCAATCTTTACGTTTCTGTTTGACTCCATTTTATTGCACACGTCTTCAAATCGACTTGTTACAGCAACTTTACAACCTTGTGCTCTGCACCGTAAGGGATTCCAACTGCTGCTAAATCAAGCTTCTCCCAGAGATCATCCAGGATTATGAGAATACCCTGCCTCTGCTTCAGTCTCTCGGACAAAGTAGCTGCCCTTAAATATTCAATATCTCCTTCAATATCAAATCCTAGAAGCTTTGCCATTTCTTCTTGAACTCTTTTTGTGTTGGGAGTTTGAGCAACTCTTACAAGTACAACTTTATCAAAAGGCATTTCTTTGTCTACTTGTTTTACCAGCTGTTTCATTAGTGTTGTTTCGCCTACTCCTCCAGTTCCGTGTTCCCCAAGAATGTTGATGTTGTCATCCTTTAGCAGTCCCATAATCGAGCCCAATGCCTTCAACGAAGTTTCCAAGGGAACAAAACTAGGAGTGGGTAAAGCTGGTAAATCTGCAGGGCCTGCAGGAACGATATACTGTCGACCTCGCCTTTAGAAAGGTAGACATCCAAGTCATAACAGTCTTCTTTTTGGCAAGTCTACTTAACGGAAGACGGGAGCACCAATCTATTGCGAGGATGCTTCGAAAATTTTTAACTGCTATGTAAATCAAATTCAAAATAATTATTATACATATAAAAAGTTTAGTTTTTTATTATATTTAAGCAAAAATATTTATATATAATAATAATAATAATAATAAATAAAAAATAAATAACATAAATTTTATATAAAAATTTTTTAAATTAATTAAAGTAAAAATTATAAATAAAATAAAAAATGAAATAAAATTGAATAAGATGAGAAAAATTCAAATGAAAAGGGTATTTTTTTATGGTAAAAATCTGACTCGCTGTCACCCAATCAAATTCTCTTTGATTGTCGCCTTAACATTCCTTGATTCAATCCAAATTGATTTTTCAAAGTCTGGTTTTTCTTTCCCGCCCACATGCACCAATTGCACAGCAAAAAATTGAATGTTGGTTTTGCATGAAGAAGTCAAATTGACTTCTTCTTCTTCTTTACCTCCCCATGCACCAATCAATCTAGATGCCATGTATGCCAGCAACTGTTGCTTTTATCAATTTTTTCTTCCAACCAGTCTACATCCATTTCATTCTGTATGGTTTGTATATGCCAATTCTGGACTTCAGCCCTGATCTCTTCTCCTTTTGCTTTGGCAACATCCACACACCTGTGAACATCTATTTCTAGAGCTTCCAGTTCTCTAGCTCGCTCCCTGAAAGTTTTCAGATTGCTACTGTAACGTGCCAGGTAAAGAATCTGCCTTTCGACTGGATTCCATAAGCGTTCCAAAATACGTGTGATGACATTACTAGCTGCACCAGTTAAGAATGGCTAGACAGCAGTCACAGCTCATTTCTTAAGAGGAATATAGGCAACCGATATTATTTTAAAGAAATCGACAAATCAAAAATCACACTAGATAGAGTTTAATGAATCTGCCAAAAAAAGTTTGAAGAACGAATCAAGCAGGAAGGTAACAAGGGAGAGATGTTGAGTTCTTTGCGGACAAAATAACTGAGCATACCACTACTGCATAGAAAAGAAAAAGAGTCTGACAATGACAAGGATGAATTCCTAGTGCATAGATATGATATTGTCTCTATTGACTTTTCCATTGATCTTTGTAGAAATTCCATAGAATTTCAAAAATCATTGTTCTGGTACAACTAAAGATGATGGGTGTTTTTCTTGTTCCCCATTTAGGTGTTGACTTGAGAAAGAGTAAAACACTACGAGTAATGGTTATAAAAGTTAGCACGGTAAGCTTGAAACTTCTGAAACACCTATAATTATTAATTCACAATAAGTGGATGAAAGGCTGATATATTTTAAACCTCGAAATCTGTCGAAACTTCAAACATAGAAGCAAGCTGCCAGCGGAGACCAAACGGCAGCTTCACCAGGGTTGAATTCTGTGTAATCTGTTAAATATGATGTGATATTCTTTTCTTGACTTATGGGTTTTGCAATGCAGAAAGGAGTGGCTGTATTACAAATATAAATTTTTATGTTTCTATTACAAAACAAGGCTAAAGAAGTTCCATGATTGGCCATTGGCAGTTGGTAATTTACAAGTTGCTGGCTGCTCTGACTTACTCTTTTTATTTTTTTATCAGTGGTGGCACAGCATCTAAGGAGTCCTTTCCTTGTTGCCATAAACACAGTTGTCTGAAATAATTTCAACGTTGAAATTGCATATTGTCGACCTTTTTCAATTGTATTTGGCGTAGTATGTAACAATTATCATCTCTGTCTACAGCTCATTTCATATTCTAACATACTTCAGCTCTGAGCTCATCACATATTCTATCATCTCTGACTTGCTCTGTTTATTTTTTAATCAGTGGCGGCACAGCATGCTGAAGAGCCCTTTCCTCGTTGTCATAAACTGAAATAGTTTCAACGTTGAAATTGTGTATTATCCACTTTTTCTAATTGTATTTGGCTAGCATTTATCATCTCTGTCCCCAACTCATCTCATATTCTAACATACTTCAGTACTAATTGGTGCATTAGAATAACATTTATCATTGTGCCACCCACAATCGTTGTTATGGTAGAAGTAGAAGAAAAGAACCCCTTCTTTTTCAAAGGGTGATTAAGAGTTGACTTAATGGGCTTACATTCATATTTTATTATTACTACATTCTTATTTCTTTGTTTATTTTCTAAAATCCAGGAAGGGACCTGATGTGCATACATTTCATTGCGTAGGTCAAAAAATTTTGAATTTAACGGTATCGATTTTGTAAGCAGACGGTTAGTTTTCATTCCTAGTGGGGGTGCTTGCACTGCCACGATGCCAACACCGACAGCTAAAGTCGGTTTGGTCATTGAAGCTTCCTTTTGCTTTTGGGTCATCACAGTAAGTTCAGGTCTTCTGTTTAAAACTCAACTTTTGAAGAAGTTACTTACAAACAATGGTTTTCCTTACACCAATATACCCCCTCAGAAGTTTTTATATTGGCAGACACAATCCTTTAAACAGTTCTCGAATGCTAACACCATCGAGTGCTGACAGAGGGAAGATATGAATGTTAACTTCGGACTGCTTTCGGAGAGGCTGAAAAGGCTCTTATCGGGTGAAGAAGGCACACTGTCGGATGCAGCAACGGAACTGATTCAGAACCTTCAAAAGGAGATTGAAATAGTTACTTCGTTCCTGGAGGACCATATGAACAGCTTTGCATGGATTCTGCATGTACACCGGGCAGGACAAGACTTCGGATGCTCAGAGATTTTGGCCATCATCAAGGAAATCAATCACTTTGCCGGTGAATCTGAGAAGTTCATTGACACATTCATTATTAGCGTCATGCACGGAAAAAATGAAAGCAATTCCAAGGAGCTATCCGATGCTTTTATGAGACTCCAAAGTAAAATCATTGATATTAAACAACGGATGCATCAAGTTCAAACCAAATGTGCCAAAATCAATGACGAGATCAAACCAATTCAAACTCGAGCCACAGATGGTTGGTCATCTTCAGGGTTTGAGGAGAGAAACAAGGAGGGTCTAGAGGATAAGATGGAAGAGTTGTCGGATCTATTGATAGACGGGCAAGGACAACCTCAGCTTTCAGTAGTTGCACTTGTCGATAGCAATGGATTAGAGAAGACCGCTTTGGCAGCAGAGGCTTATAACAGCAATTATGTTAAGAATTATTTTGATTGTCGTCCTTGGGTATCTGTAGGCATCAAATTCACGACAATGTTGGACAGCATAATAAAATCTGTGATGCCTCCATCTGCGTCGAGTGAAATTATGGATAAAGACAATGAGCTGACAATAACTACCCTTCATGATTACCTAAAAGACAAGAAGTATGTGATTGTACTCGATGATGTGTGGATGTGTGGATGCATGATTCATTATGATAAATTTAGAAAAGCTCTTCCAGATCATAGTAATGGAAGTAGAATATTGATGTCCATCGTTGATATTAACATCCTCAGCTTTTGTCGATTGGAAAATGCGGAGAAGATCAAGCTTGATTTACTGCCTGTGGAGGAACATTGAGAGCTACATATGAAGGTTGGCCTTTTGTGGTCTTGTACTATGGAAGTAATTCATTAAAGGAAAAAATGAACGACATGCTGTGTGATCGATTTGTATTTATTTTCTTTTCTGCCTCGTCATTATGTTCATTCTTAAAACCGCGCTGTCTCTATTTGGCCGTATTTCCTGAGCGCTCTGAGATCACCACCAGACAGTTGTATCAGTTATGGATGGCTGAAGGTTTCATTCCAGACAACAGTGAGGCAACTGCTGAGGAGTATCTGAAGAAGCTAATAGAAGGAGGCTTCATTCAAGTGAAAAAGTGAAGACTTCGAGTCAAAATCAAAGCATACTATATTCCTAGTATTGCATTTGTTTCAAGAAGGGAAGTTGCTCAATTGACAGAATTTGTCTTTATCGCCGTAGAAGGTGAATCGTGGGAAAATTTTAAATGGATTTCCATTCTTGTTAACCCAACTATGTACGCTGCTTCTGAGCATGTTGATTCATACCTCCATTCTTTGCTGTGCCTCGCCTCAGGACACCACCATCTCGCCCCCTGAGATTGCGAGAATATCTGCAAGAAGTTTAAATTCTTGAGGTTGTTAAGACTTGGGATCTCTAGTTCTCGACCAATTTCCAGCTGAAATTGAAACTTTATTTCTTTTGAGATATTTGAAGCTAAATATTCCTTCTCTCAGAAGTCTCCCTTCATGGTTGGGCAACCTCCAGAACCTTTTTACGCTAGACATGCCCTCAAGCTACATAGATGATACACCAGTTGATATTTGGAAGATGCACAAACTGAGGCATCTAAATTTTGGCTGCATTAAACTGCCTGCACATCCAGGAAAATATTGCAGCTCTATGGAAAATCGAAATTTCATTTCAACCTTACATGCTAGTAGTTGTACTCTAGATATATTGAGCAGACTGCCTAATCTTAAAAGTCTCTGTATATATGGAAATTTGAGTTCTTATCAATATGTGTTGCCTGAAAACCTGTGCAAACTTCTCAACCTTGAATTCTTGAAGTTGGAGAATGAGAGCAAGATTTCACAGTCACGGCTCTTCCAGATGGACCTGGATGAATACCAATTTCCTACCAGACTAACCCACCTGAGCTTATCAAATACTGAACAACATTGGAAAAGCTACCGCACCTTCAAGTCCTTGAACTGAAGCGCAACTTGTATTTTGGAAGAAAGCTGGTTTGTCATTCAGGCGGTTTTCCATGCCTCAAGATTTTGCATCCAAAATCAATGCTATGGCTAGAGGTGTGGACTGCAGAGACTGAAGCCATGCCAAAACTCGAAAGCTTAATTGTCAATCCCTGTGCTTACTTAAGAAGGATTCCTCAAGAGCTCTGGCGCATTAAGAGCTTCTGCAAATTGGAGGTTACAGTGGCCTCAGCCAGAGTTGAGACGAAGGCTACAAGAGTTTGAGGATATGGAGCGCTATGACATCCAGATATATCCTTACGGTTTCTGATTAGCATGGATTGAATAGGGTTTTTAAATTCCCATTTGGATCCAATCGAATGCATTAATCCATTCTGTCTTCATTTCAGCTTTCTCTACCAATAATAAGTCCTTTGTTATGATCGATCCAGGACGTTTTTTGTTTGATTTTCTCAACTTCAGGATTTGCTGTAAGTGGTGCCATTGTTGAATTCTTGTGTTCGAACTTAAAACTAATTGAATGATAATGATTGTTTTTTCTTTCTAATTTTGGACATCCAATCAGTAGTCTTCCTTTAAATAACATGCCAATTCAGCACTTGAGCTATGACTTGTCCTTTCTTTTCATCTTTCAGCATTATCCGATAATGCATATCAGAAATTGATTAATTGCCAAATGTCAAATATCAGCAAGTCTAATAACTGGTTTACTCAATATGTCAAATAAAACTACGCTAATGCATCAACCGAAAGTAAATGACTTCTAGTCCCATCACATGACCTAACTTCTTCTTAGAAGAAAAATAGACTTATGGCGCTTATTCCCATTTCCTTCCATCCAAGACACTGAACTTGCAGTTGCAAAAACATTGTTTAAGAAAACAATATAATATGGTAAAATATTGGAGGAGATAATCAGAGCTGTTATGCTTTCTTCTGAATTGAAGGATGATCCAATTCCAATACTGGAAAAGCTGCCCCATCTTCAAGTGCTCAATTTTAAGCAAAACTCGTATTTGGACTGAAATATGGTTTGTGGCCCCAAAGGTTCTGCATCTCGGTCAATGCTATGGCTAGAGGAGTGGACAATGGGAACAAAAGCCATGCTGCTTGATTATAACCCTTGTGCTTGCTTGGGAAGGCTTTCTGAAGAGCTGTGGCGCATAAAGACCATCTGCAAATTGGTAAGCAATAAAGCATTTCTTTCACTTCATAGTTAACAATCCTTTATCAATGTCCCACAGCATCTATGTCACAGAATTCCTGTCCAGTGTTTTCATGGGTATGAAGAAAGAAAGTTTCCATTCCTTCATTATTGAAACAGAGCATCCATTAATTCTTGTCTGTGTTCAAATCTTTCCACAGTCTGTCAAACATGGAAATGTATGCATGTCTGCATGGTTTGTTCTATCCGTATACTCTCAACTTACCCATTTGATCTATCATCTTCTGTATTAGAGGCTGTAAAGCATCAATGAATTCAAGGCAATCTGGGTTTTCAACTTATGTTGATGTTTTCACCTGCATGTACTGCTGGATTTGTTGGAAAATTTTAGAGAGGATGGATACTAGCCAACAAACTATAAATATATTATTGAATCAATAAGTCAAAAAACACGTTAAAAGTATTGTTTTTAAAGTAAAATTTTACTTTTTTAAGATAATATTTTAGTGTATATCATATTTAATAACGATCTAATCTCTAAAATTTAATAACTTAGTTTTATAAGAATGCACTATTAAATATAAAATTATAAAATAATTATAAATTATTTTATTTTTTAGTATATTTTTATTCACAAAATATTGGTAATTTTTTTATAATTTAAAAAATTATTAAATAAAAATTAATATTGTCGTAATATTAGTCATTTATATAAAATTTGTATTACAAATAAATAACGAAATAAATTACAATATTTAATGATCAAATACACAAAATACCCAACAGAATTTGTCTGCAAATCCCTGTTATTGATTTTGATATTAAATTAGCTAATGAAAATAAAATTTAATTTCTTTAATTTAATCTAAATAACAAATAAATTCTTTAAGAAAATAACGAAAGTAGATACCAAGATGCCAAAAGTTAGGCATGAGATTTCCGGCTAACAGAAAAGTGAATGTACAGTACAGCATGGATGATCTAAGTACAAATTGACAGTTATGGTCCATTCCTTATCCTATATATAAAAAATATTTTAGGGACAGGGTTGTCGTTGCATCATGAACATATGGAACCCCTTGGAGAAAAAAGCCATAGCTTCTGCAGTGCCTGTAGTTAATGCGGAAAGCAGAAATCTTTGTAACTTATATTGTGTAATGGAACCAAAACTGGTCTTAGCAATAGCAGTTTATCTGTTAATCTCGGCAACTGTTACGAAAGCCGATTACGTAAGACCTCAGCCTCGTAGAACACTAGAATTCCCATGGAACTCGAAACCATCTTCTTATCCCCAGCAGGTAACTTTATCATCTCACTGACGTGCTAATGTTTCTCTCGGATTTTGGCGTTATTTTTTATTTTATGATTCCTGATTTATTGCTGCTATCTCTTTTTTGTTTTGATCAAATCTGGGTCGTGCTTTTTATTTTTTAATTTTTGCTTTTTCTATTTGGACTCTGTTTGTTACTATGGAAAATAGTTTCTCGCATAATTTTCTTGGGAAAGCTTCAAAATTTCGATTTTTGAAATAGTTTCCGTGGAATTTAGTTTTTGGGTTGGCGGTTGGAAACGCTTATGTGAGGCAGTTGTAAATTTGACGGATGTGGGATAGGAAATGTTTGTGGCGGGCAATTGTGTAATTATAAGACGGTAGGGTATTTTTTGTAAATCAAATGGTGAGTTCTTGAAAGAAAAAGTATATTGTCTTAGTATTAACGCCTGTTTGGTGATAATCTTCTATCGAGTTTCTGGTTTGTTTGATCTTGGAATGTGTGAGTTGACAATCTTTAGTCCCTCTGTGCGTTGAATGCAATCATTTTTCTGTTCTCCCTAGGGAAAAATTGTAGGACAGCTGTTGTACGAGTATATGATTTTTCTTTTCTATTTTTCAATCTTCTAAGTCCTTGATAGCTGGTGTTTGAAATAGCTGCACTATTGCCCCTTGCAGGTTCACATTTCTCTAGCAGGAGACAACCACATGCGAGTCTCATGGATCACAGATGATAAGTCCGCTCCTTCAGTTGTTGAATATGGAAAATTGCCTCGCAGATACAGTTCTACAGCTGAAGGAGAGAGCACATTTTACAAATATCTATTCTATAGCTCTGGAAAGATACACCACACTGTCATTGGGCCTCTGGAATATGACACAGTTTATTTTTACCGCTGTGGTCGACAAGGTCCTGAATTCCAGCTCAAGACCCCTCCTATTCAGTTTCCTATTACTTTTGCTGTGGCAGGGGACTTGGGCCAAACTGGTTGGACTAAATCAACACTAGACCACATTGATCGATGCAAATATGATGTGCATCTTCTTCCGGGAGACCTTGCCTATGCTGATTATATGCAGCACAGGTGGGATACATTTGGTGAACTGGTGCAGCCACTTGCAAGTGCAAGGCCGTGGATGGTAACAGAAGGAAACCACGAAAAGGAGAGCATGCCTCTAATTACGGATGCATTTGAGTCCTACAATGCCAGATGGAAGATGCCATTTGAGGAAAGTGGATCAAGCTCAAATCTTTACTATTCTTTTGAAGTTGCAGGGACTCATATAATCATGCTTGGTTCGTATGCAGATTATGATGAGTACTCAGACCAATATAGATGGTTGAAGGTTGGTTCTTTTTATTCTTTTTAATATGCATATTTGTTGATTACTCTTATAGATTGCAACAGCTGATCAATTTGATACTAAGTAGATGAAAATGCTTTGCAGATATGTGACTTTATTTTATGACTTTTATGATCGAGCAAATATGGTCTCTAATACCATACCTATAGTAGTAGAGGCTTGTTGGTCAGAAATCACCTTGGATCCGTTAACAGTAGACTAGAAATATGGTTTATGAGAATTTCCATGTCTGTGGATGGCTTTCTCATTTTTAATTCCATATTCAGTTGTCTTCCCCTCTTTTACCCTTGAATTGATTGCTAACATCAAAATGGTGTAGTTTTACAGTTCTTATATGTCAGTCAGGGTTCTATTCATCTAGTGACAGAAGTTTTGTCTTCCTTGATTAGTAGGATGATCTTTCAAAAGTAGATCGTGAAAAGACACCATGGCTGCTTGTTTTATTACATGTTCCTTGGTACAACAGTAATGAAGTGCATCAAGGTGAAGGGGATGGTATGTTAGCTGCCATGGAGCCATTGCTTTATGCTGCTAGCGTGGATGTAGTGCTTGCTGGGCACGTGCATGCTTATGAAAGAATGGTATGCTGAAGTGGGTGGAATTTTCTCCTTATTTTTCATGGTACGACACGTATCTTATACTACATGGTAATCTGTTTGACAGAAACGTGTTAACAATGGAAAACCAGACCGTTGTGGAGCAGTCCACATAACCATTGGAGATGGAGGAAACAGAGAAGGTTTAGCTCACTGGTATGTTCTCACTTGTAGCAATGTTTTGAAATGCCAAATTCTAACAAGGAAAATTAAATAAGTAGATAACAAATAATTGCTGGCTAGAACTTTTAAAATTTCATCTTTATTCCAATTGAAGATCGTGTGAGCTGTCTCATTTGTTCATAAAAATTCTTTAGGAAATTAAGCCCCAACTTCATAATTTGTCAGAACAATGATGTGAAGATTGCCAAAGGGTGGAATTTTATAAGTCCCAAAAATTGATTGGCAGGTACAAAACCCCACAGCCTGAGTGGTCAGTCTTCCGTGAAGCAAGTTTTGGTCATGGGGAGCTCAAGATAGTGAATTCAACTCATGCATTTTGGAGTTGGCATAGGAATGATGATGATGAGCCGGTAAGGTCTGATCAGGTCTGGATAACCTCTTTGATGAATTCAGGATGCCTTGCTGAGAAGGGAAATGAATTAAGAAAAATACTAATGACATTGTAGGCTCATAAAGCCATTGTATCCACTGCCATAATTCTTGATATGGTTGTGCTGTACGAGTTATATGTAAAATTATCATGCAACAATGTACATAATAGTTCTGGAGTTACTGAAGTTCTGCTTGGATATGGAAAGTACCTTTTTTCTCAATGTGCCTAAGACAATGAAGTTGTGCTTCAGCACTTAGCCAACCGTCTGTTGCATTTGTACTAAAGATAAAACGTTGATCAAAGTGAATAGCAACAATGTTTGCTTGTGCTGCAGAGATTTTCCGTAGTTTTGAGTGCTATGAATTTTAAGTCGATCACAGTATTTGAATTGTCAAGATGCTTTGTCATTTGTGAGGTGTTGCTGTATTTGACTCCAAAAACCTGATATATGAATCAGTGAAGAATGCTACTCCAAAAAGTTGCTTTGTGGTTCTCGAGCAACATTAAAGTCTACAAAATTCCACTAGAATCTGAAGATTGATTGCTTTGTGTTTGAAGCGCTTTCAAGTTCTAACTTCTAAGATAATTTCTTCTTGGAGTATTTACTTTTAGCAGTGCCCTATAGTGTATTTACCATTGCTAATGACACTGTAGCATCTGTCAAGTTGCTCTAGTGAGCATGTAAAAGATCCATTGTTTCTCATACATCAATTGCATTATAGCACACCAATTTCAGTCTTCAAAAATGATTATTGATGTCTGTATACAATCTAAAAGTGAAACATGAACTGCATTCCATAGATCGGGCATTAGATATCACATCCTGTCGTTATCTCAACCTACTTATAGGTTGTAAACCAGTTCAGAGAGGGAAGTGAAAGCCCCAGTGGCCCTATCCAATGCTCTCTCCACACGAGGAGCATAAAAAAATAACACCCCCTATAATTCCTTCTGGTAGATCCATTGATGTTGAGCATGCAAAGTGAAGTCATGAATTTAAAGGGTAGTACACTGACTACAATTTTCTCAACAGTTCACATTAGTCCAGCAATGGGATCAATAAAAAAAAATTTAATTTACAGGAGCCAAGGGTACTCAGCACGTCATCAGTAGCACCAATCATTGGTTGGAGAAAGAAATTGAGCTCATTGTATGTGATGAGTGAAATAATTGCAAAACCTCATTCAAGCTTCAGAGATCTTATTAAAGCACCCAAGGGCTTGTTGGATTTATTGAGGGATTGGAGTTCATTGCCTGGTCCTTCTTCCCCCTCCAGAGAATAATCTGCTCGTCCTTGAACAAGATAGGAACACAGGGGATCAAATCCTGAAGGGGGAAAAAAAAAAAAAGCCCACGATGATGAACCAAGAGTGAAAACCCACAACTTACTCCTAATATATGTGACAACAAATATATAAATTTAAAGATCTACCGTACCCTTAGCTTCACACCTATCTTTTTACAGTCATTTGCACCCACATGCGAACAATCCAGCCTCACCACCTCTTCAGTCTTGAAGGCCTCCCTCACTCTCCCCACTACATTCACATACACACCATTCCTGGCTGCACAACACAGTACATCAATCAGTACCCATCTTAAAGTGTGGTTAACACATTCATGCTAACCAAAAGTTAATTTCAGTAAACATTATGGCAAATGAGTAGGAGTAGGAGAAACACATCTAAACCTCCTAAACTCAAGTTCACTCACTTAATTTCACCACAGGTGGTGCATTTAGTCCTCTGTTTCTCATTTCCTTTGTTTCTTCAAAAGTCAGGCCATCAGCAACATTCTTCACAAGCTTTGGATATATGGGCGCATAGGGCTTCCATAACATGAGTGGAATAACTGGTCGGTTCTTAGGATCATAATTTCGACCCCGGTATAAAAGAAGGATATTAATCTTACGGTAGACAATCTTCCCACCAGATTTGTCCTACAGAGAAACTATTATCTAAATCAGATAATAATTTCAGAAAACAAGAAAAAAAAACATGAGAGGAACAATTCGTGGACCCTTTGTTTAGTTCAAACCTCAAGATGGAAGCAAACGTTGTCCATGTCAAGCGTTGGCACTCCCAAGCACTTGATTCTGACAGCTTCAGCCCTCTTCCAATGGTTGTGTATGTCTTCTAACATATTGTGTGTAACTCCCCCCCTTCCTGAAACAGAACATAAACTCTTATAACTTCTTCATTTAATAATGACAAAGTCCGAGTTGCTGGTCAAATGAAACCCCAATTTTGCCAATTTCACAGATATATAAGCTGATACAGGATAGTATATGATCAGTTCAGACCAACTAGTAAATATACCAATGAAATTTCCAAGCGAAAAGGAATTTGCCAGGCCAAGCTAAGCCAGAAGTTCATATGATTCAACCTTAACCACAAGCACATAAAGGATATTGCAAATATTTCATAGGACTTTTTCCGCAGATTTGAGCTACATATAGGCTATGGATCCAAAGTTTTTATTTTTAATTGACGATCTCTCCAGAATTTTGGAAGAAAGGAACCATCTCTTACAATTCATTGGGAACCTCACAGCAGATATCGTCGAAGAAAAATCCAGACTTGATGCGGTATATATTTTAATCTCACTTATCCTTTCAGCCAAGACACTATATTGCATAAAACTTACCCAAATTGATTTGCCTAGCACAATCGCTATGCCTGTACCGCTCGACAAGCTCCGCAACTTCCTCCTCTGTCAGCGGGTCCCCGAGAACGCGGTGCCTCTCTTCCACGAACTGACTCGGATCTACTTCTTTCGGAGCCAATGCAGTTGTCCCTGTCCATTTTCTGTCAAGCCGGCCTGGCCCGAATGGAGAAAACCGCTTAGGTTCCCGGTACCCGATTGGCTCGACAGCTGGATTGATCTCCGAGTACGAGTATTTGAAGTCAAAGGGAAGGTCCGATTTTAGCGGGAGTTTTCTCGCGTTTGAATTCGTGTCGTGTGGGTTCTGTTCTGTCTTAGGATTTTTGGGTTTCTGGGGTTTTGGAGAAAATGGAGGGTCGTCGTCTATATACTCCACACAATAATGGATAAATGTAAAAAGTTGTATACTTCGGTCTTTGACTGGAACTAGGGTTAGGGTTTTGAGGGTTTTGTGAATTTCTGCTAACATTTGAAAGAAAGAATTTTATTGTTGCACTGTGAGCTGGAAAAGGGCAGATAGTCTAGTTAGTCATATGATCATGAAGGGTATTTTGGCCACTAAATAGAGATCATATTTCAGGTGATGCCCTTGTGCTTTTGGATTTTTCCATCCATATCCTCAATTTATTTTGGCAAGATGGGAGCTACAGCAATGCAATTTCTATGCAGAAGTTCAGTTAAGAATCTGTTTCTATATCTTCTCTGCATGGATTGATTTTGGACAAATTAGTACTTCTTCCTTGGCATTCCATATATGCAGAAATAAGGACATCAAAATCATGTCAAATGGTTGAAGAAATCAAAGTTAAAAGTTGTAGACAACATGAAAGAGTCATGGGACTTCAATGGCAAAGTATAGAGTAAAATCAACCAATAACAGTTAGCTAAGCAAAATATTAACATTACTTACAAAATAACCCTTTCAAAATCGAAGAACTCTGATCTGCTAAAACAAGTATCTATCAAGCATGGATTACTGTCAAAGTTTTGAGATTCGACAAAATAAATGAGCTAACTACTATGTCAATGGTGTATTTCAGTTGTGCTTTCAATGGTAGCTACATAGTTTCAAAACTGTAGTTGTGGAGTCGGGAACGTTGAGCAGAAGTCTCACAATGGTGAGACTTTGCCCAACCTCTCATCTTTACATCGCCTTTGATCCCCAACCATGGACTCGAAAACATCCAAGAGATTATTTAACCCCTCAGTATTGTCCCCCAATGCCTTCAGCGTATACACAATGCTTTCAATGGTGGACAAATATCCAGCCTTTGGCTGATGCCTCACCTCACTATACAAGCTCATTTTGTCTAAATCCAACTTCAAATGTGGCAAAAACTTCAACCAAGGATTCTCTTTGTACATTCTCTTTGCCTTGGACCAAGTTCCATCCAAAACAATCAAATTCTTCACTTGAAAATTCATAGCTTTGAGGCCAGCAATAGCAACAGCTTTCTCACTAGGGAAAAGGAGTACTGACCCTGGAGAAACAGTGAATTCAAACTCTTCATACTCTTCCAGTTTCACATACCCTCTCAATTGTCGCTTTTGCATCTTCCTAACAACAAAGCCTTTTGCCAAAGCATCTAATGCCACCTGAGAGCCTAAAATCTTATCAAAACTTGGCTTCTGGCGATCAGTTGGCAGCACCCAACTGCAGGCAAGATCATTAATGACACCGTATTTGCTAATGTTCAAAGTTATAGCAGGATCATCATAATCTTCATAAGAGATTGCTGTATGACCGAAATCAGATTGCCTAAATAGGCTGCCACAAGGAATCCCCGAGTCTGAAGTACCATTTTCAGCATTGTCCTTCTTTGTTCTAGACTCATTTTCTTGCTCCGAAACTAAGACATCTAACTTTGGTAACTCCTTGAAATTCTTCACAGAATTTGAAAGTTTCAAATGATTTTTAGCATCTAACCTGCCACCTCTATCATTACTCAAACCACATTCTTCATTATTATCAATCAATCTGCTCTTTTTCTCATCAGGGTCCTCCTTAAATCTCTTACACTGAAAACCAGCCACATTTTCTCTTTTTAACCCAACGCCACCATCACTCTCACAGAACACATTCTGGATATCTCCAGTTCCTAAATCCCCATCAAAGCTTGCCCTCCCCACTACAGCCTGAGAAGAACCTGACTCCTGACCCGGTTCAATCAACCTTATATCAAACTGTGCCTCAAAATTGACATCAAAGACAGTGGCTACAGTGACATTTTTGAGCCCTAGTTTTGCAATTCTAGTAGAATTAAGAGGGTGGTTTCTCTCTAAACTGTGCTGAAGGATGGTGACACTGACTGAATTTTCAAGACCCGGATTCTGAATCCGGTTGCACAGGCAGAGACGGGCAGGTTTGGAGCAAAATGGGCAAATGGATCGTTTGGATTTGGAGTCAGTAGCAGCCATTTTCAGGGTTCGTGCAAAGTTGTGTCTTTGGTAGTGGAAGGGATTGCGGATGGTCGGTACTCGGATACAAGTCCCGAAATGGACAAGCATTTGAGCAACATTGGTCACAGCATGGGCTAAATTTCTTATTTCATATTTAGGAAATATAATTTGGATTGATTGTATCAGCGAAAAGAAACCCTTGTTTTTTGAAGAATCGTTCCTTGCACCTGCATTTCTATGGACTGTGCAACAGACCGTATGCAAATTACAAAACGATGTCGTCAATAAATTAATCAAATTCAACGTTTATTACATCAAAAAGGGTATAACGGTCTTAACGTAAAATTGATTCCAACAAAATCCACGGCCAATTACATAAAATAATCATGCCATCAATTTTTGACCTACGAATGCCACACGCCATACCAGAGTACACAGAAACTTTCAATTTGCAAAAGTTTGCAGAGAAACAGACACCCAGTTGGAGAAAATGCACGATTTCTGCTTCACGATCCCGTATGGTCTGATCCTGATTGGAGGAGGCATTGTAGGGTATGCAAAGAAAGGGAGCATAGCATCCTTGGCTGGGGGTGTTGGCATCGGATTGCTGCTTTTATTGGCCGGTTACTTAAGCCTTAAAGCCTTTGAGAAGAGGAAAAACTCCTACTTTGCTTTGGTTGTTGAGACTGGTAAACACTTTTTCTGTGTTTTTGTTGTTGACTTCATTTTTAGTTCTTTTTTCTTTGTTGGATTTGGTTTATGTAAGATAAATTTGGAATTATAGTATCAGTGAATTTTGCAGTTTGGTGCTCTTGACGCTTCTTGTTGTAGATCGAGGATGGAACTTGTTTATATGATGGGAAAATTAACTTTGTTTGAGATTCTCTCATTTTGGAATAGGTTGGTAGTTGATGACATTTTGATGTTGGGTGAAGTTGTTTGTTAAATTGTAAATTCGAGAATTAAAATATTTTCCTGTTGAAAATTGTTTCTTGATTTGGCGATTTAATCCTTATAGGATACACTGTTCTGGTGGTGCTCCAAGAAAATGAATTGTAGATCCATTTTAGTTGAAGAGACAGAAAATATAGTTGGATGAGAAACAAGCCAATAAATTCTTAGCAACTTAGCATCAAGTCTATGTTGTCAACAACATAAAACTAAGAGGAGATCGTTATGACCTATGGGTTAGATTCAGGTCAAAAAGCAGTATAAGGTGGAATCCAATCAATACATGAGTATAGAAAAGTGAAATCATAGAAATTGCAGGCAATGAGTGAAGGGTTAAGTTCCATCAACTAATTTTTCTTTCCTCTATAGCCTTGTGATGTGTTTGCTGCCATTGTGAATTTTGCTAATGCGAGAATTTGTATGTGTACTGAGTTTTATGCTGTTGGTACAGTTTGTGCAGCTGTGCTGACTGTGGTTATGGGACAGCGTTATATGCAAACCTCTAAGATTATGCCTGCTGGTATTGTTGCTGGAATCAGGTAAGTCGAGAGAAATCTGATGTTTCTGTTCTCTAATTCTGATATGCTGAATGCTTCCAAATCTGATATGGCAATTCATAACATGAGAACCTCTTTTTACCATTTGAAACACTGCTTAGCTGAAGTCTTCTTGAGCATTTACTATCTGGAGTCAAATAACAATTGATTTTGATGCTCATTTGAACCTTAGTAGTAGTCTGGAAATGAATACTCCTTGAGCATTCATATGTTTGATTAAAAAAAAAAAAAAAAGATTTCAGACAGATTTTATTTCACTTTTTTTCTGAATACTCGCACGGTTATGAGAGCTTCTCTTTCATGATGAATGACAGACATTGATATCTGTAGCATCTAGTTCATGCATCTACAAATGAACTCAGACTGCTATAAAATACCAATCATGTTTGAGTGCATACAAAAAAGTTTGACCATCATTGGTCTCTACTTAATGATGTGCATTTATATCAAATTTTCTGGCTATTATGTAATGTACTAATTTCACTTTGTGATTCTTTAATTATTTCATACCTTCATCAGTGCAATCTGAAGTCTATGAAGAAGGCTGCATCATTTATTATTTCTCAATAGCCATATTGTTATTTATTTTACTCCTTATTATACATTCATTTTGATTTTTAAGAGCTAAACACCTAGAATATTTTTTCTTGCAGTGCCCTCATGACTGGGTTTTATCTATACAAAATTGCAACTGGTGGCAACCACATTCCAGCCAAGGCTGAGTGATTACTTTGAGGATCTTTCATAAAACTAGTACCAAAAGATGTGCAGGGATTACAGAAATGTTCTGTTGAATGATATTACTTTCTTGGACAAAGATGTATTGGTATGTATTATTCCTAATGGTGTAAAGCATTGCTGGTATTTGAATGTAACGAGAACAGTTTACTAAGAAAGCAGCTGAGTTGGATTATAACGTCCTTCTTGAAAGAATAATCAATGAGCATAAGCTGAAGTTTCCCAATTAGATCCTCTGCCTGTAGCTGACATGGTAGAGACAGCAAATTGAGATATCTAATCTATTCATTCTGAAGTATTCTTGTTTAAAATACTATTAAGACACATCACATCAATAACAATCAAACAAAATGGAGCAACTGCCACTAATTTCATGGATTGCCAATGTCTGCTAAATGAATTTGGCCCTGTTGTTCAGACCCCCCGGAGTCAAAGATTTGAGAGGTAGCTTTAGATTCGCAAAACATTTTATACATATTCGTGTCAATATCACTGGTAATTTTTCTTCGACTCCTTGTTTCTTCAACACATTTTTTACCTGATCCCGGAATCAAACATTTGAGAAGGCTTTGAAAGATATTAAGTATGGCAGATACCTGATCCCTCAGAGAGGCTGGCAAGTGAAAAACTACAACTCATTTTTTTCTCTGCCACCTATGAGTTTTTCCATTGTTCCATTGATATTCTATTGACTCATATGTAGATATTCTGGGTTACAAATATGACCCACATGGATGATAAAATATTCCCGGAACCATGAAAGTTTGATCCGAGCAAATTCGAGAACCAAGCATCCATCTCGCCCCGTTGTTACATTCCATTCTTGAGGGAGACCTCGAATGCGTCCATTATACGAGTTTGCCAGAATTGAAACCTTTGCAATCCATCATCTGGTAACTCAATTTACATGGAAGCTGCTCTGTCCAGACAAATTTTTCAGTAGGAATCCATTGCGTGGCCCAACTAAAGAACTCCCTATCCAGATTGCACCAAAGAAGAAACTTTGATATTCTAGAGCAAATGTATGACTAAGTATTGGTAGCTGTTGATATATCTCATTCATGTGTTCCCTCCTCTTAGGTTACATCAAAGTGTAGTGTATATTTCACCATATTACAGCCAAGGCCGAATTATTGCTACGGGGATTTTTTGATAGACTAGTTCCAAAATACGTGTTGGGATTGCAGTAATGTAGATTCTTCTGATCGAGGAGGCAGTGGTGAAGGTATAGGGTTTATGCTCTCTTTAAATTAATTTAGCTATTCCTACTGGTGTACGAGCGAAAAAAAAAAAAAACAATTCTGGTATTTGAAAATGAAACGAAAACAGCTCTTCGCCAAGATTTTCGTTTCTCCACTATTTTTCTTTCTGTTTTCCCTTTGAATGGAAACAGAAGCCCACATGAGGTAGTGGAACCAACGTGAAAAGCAGTTGGATTGGGCTGCAACATCCTCTTTGGAAGAATGATTGAATGAACATACTCTAAAGTTGCCCAATGAGATCCTCTGCCCATGGCTATCATGGTAGAGCCAGCAAATGTAGATATCTCTACTCATTCCAAAATATTCTTGTTTAGAATACTATTAAAACACATCACATCACTCCTGCTCAAACAGAATTAAACAATTGATATCCATTTCATGGTTTTCCAGAGTCTTCTAATAAATAAATGAATTTACGCCTGTTGTTCAGACGCCCTGATATCAAATCTTTGAGAGGCAGATTTGGATTCCGAAAGCATCTCTTATTCATTCATTCTACACAAATATTTCCTGTAACGTTTCGTCAATGACATATGCATCTATGCAAGCATTGACAAAAGGTATCCACTAAAAAATGTTCTTCTGGGACAAGACCAAATTGAAGATACTGGAAGAGATTAAAGATAATTGGAAATTTGATGGCTTCTCATAAGTCTATAAGATGAGGAAACTAACATCTGTCTTCATATGTTTGGTGTTAACCAAAAATCAATCCTACTGAGGAAATGGGCAGAAAATGCCATGAAGAACCGCCTTGTTACCTGTTAAAATTAAAATTTTCCCAAGGCATTTTCTTTTATACATGGAAAGAGTTGGGTTAGGAATATTAACAGTTGGATTGTAATACAACACATTACTTAAAAGAGTTATAATCTGCAGCGTAGATTTACGATCTTAAACATAGAACCTGCTATCTTTATACTAAACTTTCAGCAATTTAATCTTTTACACTCGTAACATTTTATCAATACAATTTTGGGCGCTGAATTTCATTGTTTAGAGAAGTGTTGTAGGCATATCCAAGTCTAAACAAGAGAAGATTCCAACCCAGATAATGACAGAAGATTGACTAATTTACCGACTGAAGTATTTGTACACATTAGTTGGCCTGTCTTGTCACCTCTCTGGAGATCATCTATTAAGCCTGTTTTCACCGTGTTCTTTCCTTGTATCTCTCTGTCTCTCTTGCTTTCACACTCTTATTATACAGAAACCATGAACATTCTGTTAACCATTTTCTTTCTTCTCCTCCCTGTCTTCCTTCTACTAACAAGGAGAAGATCATCAAAAAGGCTCCCTCCAGGCTCTCTAGGTATACCCATAATTGGACAAAGCCTTGGCCTTCTCCGAGCCATGCGAGCTAATACTGCAGAGGAATGGATACACCAAAGAATAACAAAGTACGGTCCCGTATCAAAGCTAACCCTCTTTGGCAAACCAACAGTATTCATCCACGGACAGGCTGCAAACAAGTTTGTCTTTACCAGTGACAGCAGTTGTATTGGTAACCAACAAACAAAGTCAGTCAGAATGATTCTGGGTGATCGGTGTTTGCTGGAACTAAGCGGCCTAGATCACAAGCGCGTTAGAGATGCTCTAGTATCATTCTTAAAACCAGAGTCATTGAAGAAGTATGTGGGGAAGATTGATGGAGAAATCATGAAGCATCTTGAGTTGCATTGGCATGGGAAGGAGGAGATCACGGTGTGTTTATATGATTGATGCTACCAAAATTTTGTTATGTGCAGGGCTATAAATTGTTAGATTTCATGAAATGAAACAGCCGAAACTGTACTAAACGAAAAGCTAGAACTTATCTGAACTAGATTTTTGTTGCTGATAGGCACTGCCCCAGATGAAGATGCTCACGTTCAACATAATATGTTCACTTTTATTCGGACTTGAGAGGGGAGCTCAAAGAGATCAATTTGTTGATGGCTTTCAAGAAATGATAAAAGGAATGTGGTCAGTCCCAGTAAACTTGCCGTTTACACAATTCAACCGCAGTCTCCGACAAAGTGCAAAGGTCCAAAACATGGTGAAGAATCTTATAAGAGAGAAGAGGATGAAACTTGAGCAAAACTCTGCTGCTCCTCACGATGATCTAATTACTTGTTTGCTAAGCATCCGCGATGAGAACGGTGAAGAAGTGATTTCTGAGAATGAGATTGTGCACAATGTCGTGCTTGTTATGGTTGCAGGGCATGACACTTCAGCTGTTTTAATCACTTTTTTGATGCGTCTTTTTGCGAATGATCCTACTGTTTATGCAGCTGTACTTCAAGGTATTATAAACAGAACTCTCCCGCTCTTTTTCCTTTAATCTTAATCTGTCATTAAATGGTAATGTGTTGGNGTACTTCCCCTTAACCTGGCAGTAAGGAAGCTTCACAGTATCCCCATCATTGCACCACTTTGGCAGGCGGCTTGAATTGTTCTCAAAAAACCTGAGTGTGTACGCATCTTTAATCTGCAGTTTCAGCAATAGATCAATCAGTAGAAATCACCCACAAGATCACACTTTAAATGGTCTTTTACATTACCTTCACATAATCTTATTTATTCTCAAGCAATTACAAAATTTTAATGCATTTCGAAGAGAAAATCGCCCAGCTCACTTGCAACTATTTCTTACCTAATGACTAACAACTAAATTCAAAAATTCTGACCATTCAAGTACTGGAATATATTTCTATAGTTTTTCCTGGGTAAGAAAAGATAATCATATAGCTAAAGATCTCAGCTCTAGCTCAGGTGGCCTAGGATTGGGTAGGGTATGTTGAACCTAGGTGTATTATGGTGAAGCAAATATGAAAGTAAAATTAACCTCATAAGTCAAACTTTCAAGAAAATGCAATGCAGAGACGTCTTTCCTAAATTAAGCACAGATGAATTACTCTTGACAAACTCACAGTAAACTCAGTGACTTGTATAGAGCTAGCAATTGGATCAAACAACCCCGCCTCCTTATACATTTCAAGAACGAAGGCAACACATGATGTTGACTTCCCATCACTATAAACCCAATCATCCTGCTCAGGAATAGTCAGCAATTCATCAAAGGATGTTCCACGCTTTTCAGTTTCGACTAAGATGTCTGGAAGATCAAGGTCCTGCATAAAGCACAAAATTTACATTAACTATTCAAATAATACTCATAAATCTTTGTATTTCCATAATGATCTTGCTTAACATGATTTCCAACCAAAAAACACTTAATAACGGTCCAATGATTTTCTAGACAAGGGCATCTGATTATAATGATCAGGTCCTGGTTGATAAAATTATGCCATATTATATTGTTATCTAGGTTTGACTCTTAAGGAATAGTTGGCACAACAATGGAGTACAAGGAATTCATAAATGGAGTATAATAAATTAAATCATTAACCATATTCAAGAGATCACAAACTGAATCCCACTATAATTAATCTTTTATGCATGGAATGGAAACACCGCGAATTCAAACCATATTCCAATAAAAACCTTAGAATGATATGGTGAAGGAAGAAATGTATCTTCAAAATACCTGAGTTCCAAGTCGCTTATTCAAGGCTTCATTCCACATGTTAGCAGCATATGCAGGTTGTATGTGGTTCCACATTGTCATAACAGAAGCAACCTGGTAGGACCAGAAAGGTAGCAATCAAAACCAAACTAAGAAACTCTCTTCAATGCATCAAAAGCAACTGCACACAAACAAAGGACAGAAAGCACAACTGAAATTATATGCACCCTCAAACTGGATATTTTATACATAACATTCAGATATAAAAACTTTAATACCAGATGAGCATCAAGAGGGGGTGGATAGTTCGCATCTATAGTGTCTATCCAGCTAAATATCATGTTGTGATAACCATAAGGTTTTCCATCCATGCTTAATGCATACTCCCATGCAGCAGTCTCATTAAACTTAGCTCGCATATCAGGATGCAAAGGAAGCAATGCAATATGGGGATTAGAATCATCCCTATTGACCTCAAATTCCCACCATTCATCCCATGGTAATACAGCAATAATATCTTCCCCCTGCAAAAACACAAAAAGATCAGATAAAATAAAACAAAAAATTTTAAGCACATCTGAATAAAATCAGGTCATGGATAAACAGAAGTATATGACAAGCCCTGTACTTGATTAATTAGCCCCTCTATTTTCTAATAATTTCCGAAACATCTGATTAGTTGGATCCACAAAGCAACACTTGAGACCTACTTATCCTCTAGAATAGGCTGTCCAAAAAGTGAAATAATCATTCCTGACAAAAAACAAGAAGAAAAGATTTGTTTGATTTGTTTTCTCCTAAGAATAGAACTTACTTTTGGTGTCCTGTTATGAAAAAGATGAAGAGGACATCGATTAGAACATCAGACTTCAATATAGAATGTTTAGTAGAACAGGGGGAGAGAGAAAAGGCGAGGAATAGATGATTATAAACGGTACATTCATGTGCAGCAACTAAAAAGAAGTTTCTTAATCAGAAAGGGACTACCACTAAAATTGTTACCATTACTTCTGTGACCTTCTAACTGAACCTCAAATGGATGGCCACCACTGAGATCAACTAAGCATCTCTGGCAACAATGGTCTACTGTAGATTCCCATACTAAAAGGATTCATAAAGGTCACCAGCTTATCAGAATCCCATAACATCTTCACAATACAGCAATTTGTAGAGCTTTACCTTATCATTTTCATGTCCTGATTCACCCACCCATAGCTTCCCCTCGGAATCCCTTAAGCAAACAGCAGTATGACCAGCATAAGCTCCGCTCACCCACTTCTCCAAAGTCTCAAAACCACCCCATCGTCCACGGATTTTTGATATTGCAAGGAAATCTCCAGAATGAATGTCAGCAACACTGACGTTTGTAACCCAGGGCTGAGGACGGGGTTCAAAGGAAGCACCCATGTGCTTCTTAAGAAATCCAATATTGGAGCTCTCACCCCATCCAGTATTGGTAAATAGAGGAAAGACATCCCACAGTGCTTCAAGGGTTCCTAGCATCCCAGCTTGCATGAGGAAAATCGAAATTCCCTTGTTTTTAACCTAATTTTTGAAGAAGCACAACACTAGCAGAAAATTAATAAGTGCGTCATATAGCATCCAAAACATGAGGTGAGTCTTGAATAATTGAAAATGATAACTTACATATTCAAACTCAGCTCTCCCTTCCCACTCTTCAAAGTCCAATGTATGCTCCCGGGATATAAAATAGTAATCCCATGTCACACGGTATGGAGTGGCAAAGACATAAAGATCCATGCATGTCCAACTATGTGCCTTACTTACCTGGATAAGCACAGAAATGCCTTTTTAAAATATTTCAAGTAAGACAGCTGTAATTTCACTCACTGACCGCATAAAAAACTTTAGCAGTTAGACTTAGAACTTCCATAGCACAATTATGAGGAAAAAAGCTCAATAGTAGCTTTAAAGCTTAATCTATTAAGGATGATGCCAATACCTTGATAATGTCAATCGATCATGACAGGCGCCATGAGTGCAACATTACCAAGATTCCTAAGAAAAACTTGATTCCCATGAGCAATAATTAATGAATTTCATTTGCTTTAGGAGGGAAAAAAGTATTCATCACTGCAAGTTTTTACAAAGTCAACCACAACCAAAGTTAAAAAAATACAAAATATCTGTTAAAGTAGATGATCTATGCTATCAAAACCCTTCCAAAACCTTAACGTCAGCTCCAGAAGTCTCCCAAACACAAGCTATTTAATAGTCTAAATTTCTCCCATCAAGAAATAAGTGAAATTCAGAAATACATTTGAACAAATCCCAGACTTCCTGTACATAATGTTCCAGGTTTCCAAAAACCCAGAGAAAATAATCACGAACTTACTCATAAAGACATCATTTTGAACAAATGGTTCTGAAAGAACTAAAGTTCAACCAAACCCAACGTTCAACATGCCCAATCGTCCAAATGTCCACAAAACCAAACAAAACAATCCGATAATCACCAATAAAGAAATTTTTTAAAGGAAAAATCTCAATTTAGCATATATCAAATACCCCGTATCAAATACGCAAAACATAGGAACCTAAACATTCAATTTCACCCCAAAAATACTGAGAAACAGCTCAAACTAAGAAGTAAAACTTCAACAAGATCGAAAACTAAAATTTACCCAATACTTCAAAGCTCTGTAGCGTAAACCCCACACCCCCCCTTCCCCTTCCAAATAAAAAAAATTCCTACACACCTTGATATGAAGAGTTCCGCCACCGAACTCGCCGCCAGACTCATTATGAAACTCCATCCAGGCCTTGTTCTCGTAAAAACACGCGCCCCTCCACTCGGCGGTGTCGATTGGGGAAGAAGCAGTACCGACGAATGCTGGCAGCAAGTCCACCGCACCATTGAGAGAGTTCAAGATTGGCCACGAAACCTGCCTTGGTAACAGAGGCAGTACGTCTCGAGGGTGAAAAGGGTGTTTTAATGAATCAGTTGTTTTTGCTAATAAGACCGACAAGATTGCGAAAAGCATCAGAGAAACAGAAGATGACGATGACGATGACGATGACGATGAATGTCGCGCCATGATTGCTGAATGAATGGTGGGAGAAATGAACACCCTTTCAGTTGCGTACCGTCACCTGTTTCTGGTTTTGATTTTTATTGATGGACATATTAATTTTGATTTTTCCTTTAATTTCCTATTAACGGCGTCGTTTCTGTCATGTTTAGTTGGGAATTGACAAAATTAAAGACACGTTTCGGATTAAACTGGAACTTTCCGTACAAAAATGAGTTTAACCTGTCCGAAAACTGGCATTTTTGTTCAAATATTAAATCAATTTCATTTTCGCATTTTGGTTTGTTTTAGTATTTATTCACCATCACAGAGTGATTGTCAATGTTTTGGTTTATCATACAAAGCAATTTAGGGACTAGTAGTATCAATAGCTGCAGTTTCAAGGGGAATGACAAGACGCAAGGCTGAGAGAACCTAGCAAAATAGATTTGCTTCTTTGGTTTTGGGTATCTCTGCGCAATCTGTATTGAAGTCAACATCCACTGTAGAGCGATGAAGAAAGAACGCAATGCTTGCAGTGGCTATATTCTTTGATTAGGACACAAGAAAAACAGAAACTGAATGATAGAACAAAGCCTGTATTTCATCTCCATCTGCTTCTTAAAACTGTAGTATAGAAAGCTATTTATACATCACACAGCTGTGGGAACCAAGCTCTATGTTGACATCTATATTTCACTGAGAACGTTGACAAAAAATCAGAAGGATGTACTAGGCGATTCTGCGTTGTATGAGAAATAATCTAGAGCTAATTATGTTGATACTCCTGTCGCTCCCTTTGGTATCAAAAATAGAAAAGCAACTGGAATGAAAGTGCAAAGAACTTGGATAGCGATGCCCAAAAGAAGGTTGTCAAAAGATCCCGAAGAGATGTTCAAAACAGAGGCCAATCCGGCACCAACAAATGATCCTATTGTGGAACCAAAGTTGTTTATTGACATAAAAAGGGCGAAGAGAGTTCCTTCAATTCCAGGTGGGCACAACTGTCCAGATAATATCAGGAATGGCATGAACCTGCAGTTGCATCAGCAAACATAGCAAGAGAATGTCACGACGGAAAGTTAATTCCTTACAATGGACATAAGGATGAATGCATGAATATAAAAGGAGCTTATGCATGAATCCTTCGTCCAAGATATTGGTGTTAACTTGATGCTCGGTTTTATTTTATTTTTTAAAAAAAAAAAAGCAAAATGGAACAAACCCCAAATTAACATACTTGAATTGATTGACCGCGTCAGCGACAGCAGAACCATACAGCACCATGGTCTTGTCAGATATCCCGAAGGTAAGATTCATTCGAGAAACTAGAACAATATCAAGGAAACTCAAAATTGACAAACCAACTTGAGTCCACCTGCATTTCATTTGTAGATCAGGATCAAGCAGGGTAAGCAATTTAAGAGAAATAACAAATTTATCGAAGACATGTAACCAAAACACTTGGTACTTACAATAAAATTCTCCTTAGCTTCATTCTTTTTAGGTAACGGTTGTAAGTATAGGTTCCTAGCATGAGGCCTGCCCATCCAACAACACGTGCAGTGCCCAAAAAGGATGCTTCCAAATTCAAGATCTCTGTCTGGTAGTAGAACATGACAGTTGATAGGTTTGGAAAAGTTACATGTGCTAAGAAAAACCAAGTCATTGACCTGCATCCAAGAGTAAAGTAAAATCACAAGGACCACCATTAGTATGATATTGTAATTCACAAACAGAAAATAGCAAGGAACATAAAGGAACCTAAAATGCATCACAAAAGTCTTAGTAATTACCTCAAGATCTCTGGCTGTCTAAATGCACCATACAAACTGTAAGTAGCTGCTTTCAGAGAGTGGTACCATTGTAAGACCAATGAGTTGCCTCTTTCAGGAGTAAGGGATTTGCTAGTCCTGATAGCTCTCTTTTTCTTGTTCTTCTTTCTTTTTATTGTGCTCATATTGGACTTCTTCTTTGAGAATTCATCTTCATATGAAATACCATTATTCCCATTCACCACATGATAGCCATTTGACTTCAAAACCTCTTGCAAAACTTTGGTGTTCACTGGATTCTCCTCCACTAAACCACACGATAATAGCTGTATGGTTGGCAGTATGGTAAAAAGAAGAAAAATTCTATCTATCTCTAAGTTGGATAAAGCATAACCCCCTAACAAACTGCCGCATATTCCACCAAAAGCCATTGCCAACCAAGATACTGACTGGAGGTCTCCAGCAAATGAGGCCCTGATTAATTGCAATTGTGAGTGATCGTATATATCTTAAGAAAATAAAAAAATCTGGTTACTGATGAAGACATACTAAACAAAGATACCAGAGTAATTCCAATAAAAATAAACAAATAATGCATTGATAGTGGAATTGAATGACACTTGCTCCATATATCCTTGCCTGACAACGCAATTTATAATTTATAAGTTTGTGTAGTGAGAAAAGTAGAAGAAACTCGATAAGTGGACATACCGCTCAGATCTTACTGCCTCAGCAATCATTGCATCAACTACGACATCTGCCATGGCAGTGCCTAGATTTTGTGCTGTCAACAGAACTATAAGGTGCCAGGTAGAACTCCTTATGTATGCATTTAGGCCTAGAATTAGCCATGGCACGAGGGAGAGAACAGTTGCAATCACTAGGTACGGAATCCGTTTTCTTCCTTTAATGGGAATGCAATCAGACAATATCCTGCATATAAAATAGAAAACAAATTCAAATAAATAATACTAAAACACAACTCAATTTCTTGGAACAGTTTGCAACCGGGCACAATGACTAACGCATCATCTCTCCACGTAAATCAATTTTAAAGAATTACAAATCTATTTCTAATGATTCAATTCAAAGCTAAGCACCCGAAAATTGCTATTATTCCTACCCATATAAAGGTTTTATGCTCCATGGGAAAAATGCTACTGAAGTCACAAATTGGGAGGCTGAAGGTGACAACTGAAGCTTATCTTTCAACTGATAGGAAACTGCCGTCCATACAAATGATCTGAAACCCTACATTCACATGTCCAGGACAATAGATAAGCAACTGGTATGAGAATATGAGCTGCAGATAAAATCAACAAAATATAAGAGGGAAGCAAAAGTATCTCAAACACCAGCCAGAATTTCAAATCAATCAATTCATCCAATTAATCACCCAAAATCGCCAATAATCTATAAATCTTAAAAAACCTATAAAGGAAAATCAATAAAATCACCCATTAAAACAACCCATTAGCCCAAACATTGTTTTATAACAGAATCACAGCCATTGATCAAAACCATAAGCCCGAAAGACAAATTCATCAAAAACAAAGACATGGCGTACACAAATACAGAAAAAAAAATGCATAAATTGACAAAGAGAGAGCTTGTGGAAACCTGGGTGAAGTAAATCAGGCAAATCAGCCAAAGAAATGGAACACCAAATGCTTTCCTCAACTGGAATATCCATTGTTTCATCTTTCACTTTCAACAACTTCAAAGCTTTCTCTCTGCGTTCTGTCTACCGAACAAATCCTTGTTTCATTCTCACCCAAACTTCTCTCCTTCTCTGTCTCTCTCTTTCTCTCTCTTACACAACCTTCCCTGTTGTGTCTTCTCGACAAACTTTAACGGCTTTCGTGTCGTTGCAATTCGTTCCCATGGACGTTTACGCCCCTGCCTGGCTGGCACTTGCAGGCTGACCAACCGTACTGTTCGTAAGGGTTATTTAGTCATTTCAACAGATATTCATAAATCCCCGAACACGTCCAGCAATCCTATCAATACTTGCCAAGTCAGCACATTGGCCCAGTCACTCGTTTGTCCTCGGTCAACCGTTTTGGTACCTGCCCCGTCCGCGTTCAAAGATTGAAATTTGCATTTTTCTGTTCATTTATTTCCATTATTCTTACACAATATATATTTTATTTCAACCCTTTTTTTTTTTTTGTCTGAAGTAAAGATTTGATGGGCTGGAATGAACCGATATCCCAAACGGCCTAAAGGATTGCAGATGGTTATAGAAGGCTTAACATATTACTCCGAGTTCATTTCAATTTCACGAATTACAGTTTGCAGAAATGTAGAAGTTTGCGATGGCCATGATGAGATCGTTCCCAGTAATGTCATGGAGAGACCTAGGGCATGCCTAGTTCAATCATGAACATTCTCTTCTACTTAACATAGATTTTGATTCCCTCCATGTATGAATGTCGACAAACATATACACATCAACCGTCTTCTAAATTTCAAATGCAGTAAGTTGGCACGCTACCATGTCGATATACAAGTAGTTTTACAGTGTGAAAATAACCTGATGGATGATTGTAGGTGAACTTGACCACAGGGCTGCCTTCGCTTAGATGCGAGCAATGTTCGTGGAAACTGCTGATGGGTCGTCCCAGACATGCATCCCTGCGGTTACTCTCAGGCATTGTCTCAGCTACTGTGTACATTCCCTTAGCATTTGTAAAATGATTGGTAATTTATGACTTCCCCAGATTTTGTTATGCAAAAAACAGCAACCTCTGCACCTGTGGCAAAATCAATCCACCTCTGTTACCTAATCAAGAGCATAAGAACATGCATCGATGAAAAACAAATTATTGATGCTTCATAATTCCATCCCATGTAACAGATAAGATTTTGACATATTTGCTGTAGCTTCATTCTCTATGGCACTAGTAGGCAACATGTAGCCTAAAGGATCAAATTTTCACAGCACATATCTTCAAAGGATATGGACAAACTTTATATACCATACCCCCCGAAGAATGCAGAATGAATTAAGTCAATCATAAAATTTTTAAAATATGTCTTTTTTATTACACTAAATTCCCAAAAATTAGTTACTTCTTGCCATATAAGACCAACTAAAATACAAGAAGCTGGAATTTTGAATTCACAATCACACAGCAACAAACATAAAGACAGATGATTAAAGCCGATTTCCCTAAAGACATAGTAATTAACATATTTCTCTGACATCAAACTTTTTAATTGTTTGGGAAGTTCAGTATGCAACATCTAGAAATTAAGAACATCTAAGTTTTAAGAGAGCTAACATAATGACTGTTAAGTCACAAAAGAGACTACAAAAGCAGAAATTAACCATCACATAAAGAGCATTTCATCTCAGCCATCTCCCAGGATCAGTCTCAATAAAACAAAACTATGAGAAACCAGACAATTAAACTTTCATATTGAAGGTATCGTTACGTGAAGTAACTAAACTAAACTAACAAAAGAGCAAATAAACTCAGTAAATTTTATCACTTGTCAATTTTTAACCCTCAAGGAGTCGCTGGAATAAAAGAAAACATTCCATTCAAGTGTTGGGTTTGGTTAATCTGTGTCCACACATTTTTTGAGTAGAAGTGTTATATAGGAAAAAACAAAACTCTCAACTTATATTATACCATCACTACCAGATATTGCCCTAGTTTTGTGAAATAAATAAGTTTCAACTTTGACAAAAATCACAAATCTTATGCAGGATCAAAGGCAACCGGTTTATCTAATTCCTTCTAGGCAATATTAATAATATTATAACATATAAACAACATCAGTAAGCAATGCCCATCAATCCCCTCAATCAGTGCAGCACTTGAATTATTTCAATGTAATTATAAGAACAAATTCTACAACAGTGGTAATTAATCATCAAGAACTCAAAAAGAACAAGCTTTAGCAAATTAGTATACATATGCCGATTAAAAAATGAAGAATTTTCGTCATTCCTTGGTCATAATTTCAATCAAACCAATTAATTTACATTAAAAACAGGCTAATGAACATATTACCAACCAATGAATGACCACAACTCAAGGAAAAAACTCAGAACAAAATATTAACTAAACAAGCCATAATTTTAACAGAAAAATGCCCCATTGCACGATAATACAGAAATTTGTCTGATAACGCTCTCTGGCAACCTAAAAACAAATCAGTAACTACAGATGAACCAAAAGGTGCAAATTTAGCACAACTCACAAATTCATATCATCAACCCATGAAATATGAGTCAAAAACTAGTTAAAAAAAAACAGCATACAATCAAACGAAAAAATGATCCAAATTTATAAAATTGGAAAGAGAGAGAGAGGACAGACCTTCAAGAACATGGTCTTCAGGTCCAATGGAGGTAGACATCACAGACAACTCTCCCGTGAATCTCACCGGTCCAAGCTTCGACATTTGATGCAACAAACATTGTTGTCAATACGAAAACAGAGGGACACATCCCCAGTTTTATTTTCTGTGATTCCATAACTATTGATTGTGGAGCTAACCCCACTCAAAATCTCCCAAACACTCTCGTATCTCATTTTTCTGACAAATTTATGAAAACGCTTCCCTGGCAACATAAGAACAGTCTACAGAGTCCAACTTTTGCGTAAATTACTCACAAGCCTCTATAGTTGCTTTATATTCAACAAGAGGTCTAAAATAATTTAGTTATTTTACAGGGACTGCCCATGACAATTTTCCTTTTACCCCGCATGATAGCAATATAAAAATCCAGCAACAACTGGTTGGGCCGTTCTTCTCTCCGTCGGTAAGTTCCAGATGAAGAAGAGAAAGTAACATTTAAATACACCATCTGATAAATTTTTTTTCCTTTTTTCCTTCTTCAACAACAATAGTTGATGGGTAAAATAATCTGTCTCCTCTTATTCTCTATAATCGCCAACTATTTCACCTTTTAGATTAGTTGGGTTTGATTTGCGTCTTGATATTTAATAGTTATATAGTTAAGAAATGTAATTTCAGTCGATCTGTGGTATTGTTATCAAATGGTTTTCTCATGAAAGTTTTGATCTTTTTTTTTCGGTGTTTTGTATTTATGATTACAGGATTTGGATTATGATTGATACATTTTGTCCGTAGTTTTCTTATCTGAGGTTGGCTGAAATGTTCACTTTCCTTGACTGGATGTTTTATGCACTTGCATCGTGAAGTTTCTAAGTGTGATTTGCTATGCTATCCGTCTTTTATCCCCATGAAGAATCATCTGAAAATTAAAAGTAGTGGACTGATCTCCTTTGATGAACAACAAATTCTGAGGGATATGTGGAAATATTCTTACTACATTTATTCACTTCTTACTACTTTTTTTGTTTGATTCAGAAAATGAATTGGCATGAAAGTTAAAGGCTGTGGGGTGGTCAATAGATTAAACACCAAGCATTATCTGCTTAATTTATCAATGTTCTGTGAAAAAATAATTCATGATATCTGCCAATATTTGGTTGTTTGATAATGATCACTAATTGCGTTTTGAAGATGATCTGTATGCATAATTCATGCCTATATTCCTGTGCTGTGTTTGCTACTCCCTCGGACTCTCTGTATGGTTTTTTTGTTTCTTTCAATATTGCCATTACATACCTATCAAGAATGATATAAAAATTAAAAGTTGCTGACTGATCATTGGTTGTTGATAAAATATAAATCCTGAGGGCTGCACTTGCCTGTCTCGCCCTTTCTTTTTACAACTAGTCAACTCTTATTATCAGATTCATTTTGATCATCCTTAAATATATTGTGTGTGTGGACACACTTGTCTTTCTCTGTTGAAACTTGTCTATCTTTTTATCGAAATTTGTTTCGTATTTTGTGAAAAGGTTTTAGTGTTTAAAAGCACTAAAGTAGGAATTGATTTCTTTCACTGAACAATATGTACTAAGTGAGGAGGTTGTTGCACGTTCTAATATGTTCCACATCCCTACGATGAATGCTATGCAATTTAAAAGTAGTGGCCTGATCTTTGATGATTCAATGATTCTGAGGGATGTGTGTTATTTTTCTGAGTATTAATGAATGCAACAGCTGCTTTATTGTGGTGCAATATCATTAAGTCATCAAAATACAATGAACTGCTTCATATGTATTTGGATTGTGCTAGTGAATGGTTGTGATGTGTTATAAGATGGATATAGAAGTTGGGTGCACGGCGGAAGTTGGACCAGAGGCGGGAGAATCTGTTGCAAAGAGTTTATGTGTCATCATGTCAGTAAACTGCTGTCATTGTGGTTGGATGTGTTGCACTACCTCAAAAGAGTTTCAGTTTCACTGAAGCAGTTGCCTGGTCTCAAATTATGTAGCTGCTTGTGCTCATTTTAATTACAAGTTGATGCCTTTTATAGTTGCTAATTCTCCTGGCCATGAATTTTTTGTTACAAATTTATTATGTAAACACTGTTGTTTGTTCTAAAGGCTGCAACCAAGTTGATTTCTCAAGAAATGAGCTTGGATTGGTCTGTCTTTAAGCTCTAAGCTCCCCTAACCTGTCAGAAATTAATGTTACTACCTTTGTTGCTTAGTTGGTATATTTTATGTTGAATTTTCTTTTCTCTATGAGTTTATGGTCATATTGATGGATTGTTTAAAATGTTAGAGTCTATCTGGCCAAAGTGGACTTATTAAACTATTAGTAATCCGTGAATTGAAGTCCCTTTCTAAAGAACTTGAGTGCGAAATTCCGTAGTGCTGGAGGTGAGGTTACGATATATTAATGGAGATTATGAGTAGCCTACGAATTGAGGACCGTAGGTATTCTAGAGGAGGCTTCAAATCTTAGTTTCTGTGGAAACAAGAATCCTGCGGGAACTACGCCGTGAAAATTTTTAAGCGTCTACTGCTTTAACTACACAATTGGCATGCAATCTACATTGAACTCCCAAGAAAGAGACCCAACATTTCCGAGAGAGAAATCAAAGCCAAGGAAAGCCCAAAAATCATGTATCATCAGCAACTCAAACAACCAGAAATTCTTAGTCACACGGGATTCTGGCAAGCAATTTGAACATCATTATAGCATAGAAGTAGGAGAGAATTAAAAAATTTTCTGACCAAAGGCACTGCAAGCATCACATGTGATTTCATGTAAAACATCCGAGTATCCCATACTGAAAGTATAAGGACATAAAGGTATAAGTACAATTAAATTGTACAAAATAAATGCACATTGTATTAACTATCTGAAAGCGCTTTTAACAATGTTAAGCACTTCAAAATGCACCTGCCACAAGGTATGCTTTAGGACATGCTTATGTCATAATGGTCCAAATATTATCAATTTACTAAGTTGCACCTATTATACAGGCTAAGCAAATAATATGCATGAGAAATAAATAAATAAATATAATGAAAAGGTTGGAAGGATGAGAAATGCAGTTAAGCTGAACTAAGTATAGCTGTCTTGCTATATCTTAATTTAGCAAATTTGACTGATTCTTTTTTCCTGTCCGAATTCCATGGGAATTCGAGAGAGATGAAGTAATACAATGATTGCATGGAAAAATGAACTGCTTTCACCTGTGAAACGAGTAAGAAATTTCAGTTCTCTTCTTCCAGGGCTGAAGGTTTTCAATATCTCGGCAGATCCCTTTCTGACATTTTTCAATCCATTAATTTATTCTTGGATTCATTTGATTCTGAACTATATGTATCATGGTACTTATTATGTATTTATATAGTTATTGATTGTGTTCAAAGATGTGATGGTTGTTGAATCTGAGGATGGCGGTCTGATTGAAGAGGAAAAACGAAGACGTCAGGATGGGCTGCTTCCATTATTGCTGCGCTTCACAAGAAAAACTCGCCAAAAAATCGTCGAAGAAAAGTATCAAGGGCTATGGCGATGCCACATATTTAACTTCGTTTGCTAACATCTCCTTTAAATCTGGTAATATCTTATTTCCTATTCTCAAACTCAAAATCCTGTCAGGAATTTTCAGATCATCCTGTTGCTGCTTCTCTTTGTTTTCTTGCTCTTTTTCCAAAAATTTTGTCCGTCTCTGGCGTGCACATTTGTAATTTTCACAATTTTTTTTCCTGCAGATAGCAGCAGGCACAGATACATTAACGAAGAATTAAGAAAAATCGGAAAAGGGAATATTAGTGCAAAGATATTCTCATATCGTGAGCTATGTGTGGCAACAACAAACTTCAAATCTGAAAATCTCCTGGGTGAAGGAGGTTTTGGGAGGGTATACAAAGGAAAGCTTGAATGCTCAAATCAAGTATTCCCCCATCTAGTTCCTTTGATTTTGAGTTCGTGCTTGTTTAGTATGGCTTTCTGGGGGGCTAAAAGAGCTTCTTTCTTTTAATTTTCTTGTGGTGTTGTGGCATTCAGATTGTTGCTGTGAAGCAACTCGACAGGAATGGATTTCAAGGAAACAGAGAATTTCTCGTAGAGGTTCTGGTGTTGAGTTTGCTTCACCACCCTAACCTTGTCAATTTGGTTGGATATTGTGCTGATGGAGATCAAAGAGTTTTAGTCTATGAGTACATGCCTGGTGGCTCCCTGGAAGATCACCTTCTTTGTATGTACAAAATTACTTTCTCATCTGTTTTTTATTTTTTTGACAAAAGAATTGCGAACAGAACAGTTTGCTCAATCATTTGTCTTTTGCTTCATCTAGATTTAGCTCCAAACAGAAAACCTTTAGCTTGGAATACCAGGATGAAAATTGCAGAAGGTGCAGCAAAAGGACTTGAATATCTGCACGAAACAGCAAATCCACCAGTGATATACAGGGATTTCAAAGCTTCAAATGTACTCTTGGATAAAGATTTGAATCCAAAACTCTCAGATTTTGGACTAGCAAAGCTTGGTCCAACTGGGGATAAAAATCATGTCTCCACCAGAGTAATGGGCACTTACGGATACTGTGCACCTGAGTATGCATTGACTGGCAAATTGACATCCAAATCCGATGTTTACAGCTTTGGTGTTGTATTTCTGGAGATAATCACAGGCAGGAGAGTCATTGACAATTCCAGACCATCAGAAGAACAAAATCTGGTTATTTGGGTATGCGTAAATTGCTCTAAAAATTTCCAAAAAGAAATCCTATATATGTTGACAAATTTAAAAGCTGGCTGATATCATTACCAATATCATTACCTTTGCTTCTTCAGGCAACACCACTATTCAAAGACAGAAGAAAATTCACACTAATGGCTGATCCATTGCTAGAAGGAAACTACCCTATAAAGGGTTTGTACCAAGCATTAGCAGTGGCAGCAATGTGTCTACAAGAAGAAGCTGCAACTCGGCCATTGATGAGCGACGTCGTGACGGCTCTAGAGTATTTGGCTAACAAGGAGGAGGCAGGTATTGAAGACAGCAAGAATTCTAGCCCTCCTGAAACATTTAGCGAAGAACCTACAGAAATTAATAGGCATGGTATTGGGGGATATAGCACAAGGGAAAAAAAAAAATGTTAATGGAGCTCATAACATAAGCACTGGTTTTATGGAGTTCCCTTTTCGTGTTGCATTGTAAATCTATCCCCGTTACAACTAATTTAACTGTTTTTAGCTTATTTCTGGTTTCATTTTGGTGGGAATTTCCGGTGGTTTTAGATTTATAAAGCAGGTACAAAGAAAAATATATTTAAATTTAAATAAATAGACAAGAAAAAAGGAAAAAGGAAATACAAAGGAGACTTATAAATGCAGCCACGTGGTAAAGACAACAGTATATGCAGTAGTCTCGATGTAGACAATTATTTGCCAGCCAATTAAGGCAGGGAAAAAAATAATAAAAATAAAATAAAAACGCGCAACGGACCTGCCCAGTGATGAAAGGGTTTTAGGCTTCTAGCCTTTCTCGCTTTCGCTTCAACTGTCTCCCTTGAGGCTGAGCCTGACTGTTGATGGTCACACTCTGTTTCTTCTGCAATTAAGCTTCAGACAGTCACAGGCACGCCACTCTCTTAAACCCTATACTCAAAATCCCGTACTTTTTTTTATTTTACGGTTTTACCCCCTTTAAAACCTTCAAAACGGCTCTGACCAGTAGTCACACTAGCAACAAGCTGCTGCAAAGCAGGAGAGTTGCGGACTTGATAATGGTCATGGGAGTCTCCTCCTCGCCCAGCACAACTAAGTGGCCTTTGTCCCCTATTGCCTCGTCTTCTCGCCTTCTCTCTCGCACTTCTTCTAAACCTCTGAAAAGGTTCGTGTTTTTCTTTAATTTGTTATCTTATGCCGTTTTCTGTTTTGTTTTTGTGCTGTTTATGGCTTTGCTTTCTGGGTTTTGAGGGTTTGCTGCTCATTTATTGTTTTGCTTCATCTGAGAAGTTAAAGATTTAATTTTTTTTTTTTTTTTTTGTGTTTGTAGCTTATTTCTTCTGGGTCTTAATTATGTAGCACCTACATTTTATTTGTATTACTGAAGTAACTAAAATTACATTTACATTGTTTCTTTTTCTTTATAGTTTGTAGTTGGGTTTTAAAGACTCCGTGTTCCCTGACTTTTTCTGGGGTTTATTTGTCCGCTGTTCTGTTTTTATTTTTATTTTTATTTTTTTCGTTTAAACCCTCCTTCAGTAAACTCTTACTCATGGTCCCTTAGATTTGACTTTTTCTAGAATTTTAGATTATTTGATACTTGGGTGTTTGTTGTGGTTTTTTCGTTCTTTGAAGAAGAGATAGTGCAGAGCACACTATTTGCTTATGGTAATTTGTGTTGTTTATTGTTTTGAATTTGGGTTTTTCTATTATTTAATGCTCACTTGTTTGTTTGTTGTTATCGTATTAATACTTTTTCGTTGTGTCAACTGGGTTCTGATATGTCATATTGTAGCTGTTTGCAGAATGTGAAGCTCTTGGGGTTTAGTATTATTGTCAGATTTTGTGGTGTTCATTTTGTTTTGGTTCATGAGTTTGATGATACTCTTTTAGTGTATGAAATTCATAGTTTGTTCAAATTTATTGCATTTAAAAATTACAGGTTGGTTTCCATTTGAATGTATATGAAATTTATTACAAGTAAGCATGGGATGATTAGGTCTTGTGGAAGATGATGTTGAAAGAAAGAATCCAGTGAGACCGGAGAATTCAATTGAAATTGTGGAATTATAGTATGTTTCATATAGTATTCTATTACTGCTGTTTCATGTGTTATTTGTGCCCTGCATGCCAGCGTAAGTTCCAACTGCTGCTATGGATATTTGAGGTGTCTATGTCTTACTTGGCATGCAACAAGAAACATATTATCATGATTGGTCGAACCTTCTGCTGTCTTTGATAATATTTATACTGATACAAAATGCAGGAGAGAAGTCTGCATGATCCACAATAACTTTCCCAACATTACCATGTTGGGTACTTTCCCTCGGTATTATGGTTCATGTTACTACTCTTGGAAATCTCCCAAACATAACTTTGATTATATGCTTGAAGTGCATGCATCACAAGCTAAGATGATCCCTTGCTACCGAAATCAAGATAGTTTTGAAGACGAAAGACAAAATCAAGGTTCCAGAAATTACATTAAGGCGCAATTTCAGAAGAATCCTCACAGACCTAATGCTTTCAGAAATGTGCCATTTCCTTCAGAAAGTACTTTCTGCACTCCTAGTGCATGGGCAGCTGAAGCAAGAAAACTGCATGAAAGAAAAGTAGAAGCATCTCCTCATTCTAAGACTGCGTGCTTGCAAGATGAACCAATAGTTGCAGAAGGTCAAGAAAGCAAACCAGCTCCCTTTGAAACCATTACCAGCATGCAGACCTCCGTGCATGTCAGATCAATTACTTCGTCGGAGGCTGGGTGCTTGCAAGATGGTAGCTCCTATTCATTAAATCCAGGAACCATGAATTCTAAGCAACATCATCCACTGGAAGTTGAGCGACTGGCTAAACATGATATTCAAGAACAAGTGTATGGAAAACGTCATGCAAAGTATGGTTTTAATCCTAATCAGGTTGCATCTAAACCAAATGGTGTTGATTCAAAATTTATTGGTGACAAAAAAGTAGACAAGAAGACTAATGAATCACTGCCAGATCTTCGTGAGAAACTTGCTAGCATCTACAGTAATGTTATGGTTGTGGATAATGCTTCTGCTGCAAAGAAAATTGTTAGGATGCTTACACATGAATATAAGCATCTTGTCCATGCATGTGATACTGAGGTACTTAGCTGCTTTCTCTTTTACTTCTTTTTTATATAGTTTTCTGTTGCGGTAGTGAAGCACGTATTTTATTCGAGATACACACTCTAGATTTGCGCATGTCTGAAGTTAGCATAATTACAGGTCACCAAGATTGATGTGAAGCAAGAGACACCTGTTGGTCATGGAGAGGTCATATGCTTCAGTATTTATTCTGGACCAGAAGCAGATTTTGGAAATGGGAAGTCCTGTATTTGGGTTGATCTTCTTGATGGTGGTGGCAGGGACCTTTTAAACGAATTTGCTCCATTTTTTGAGGATCCATCCATCAAAAAGGTGCATCCTTCCTCCCTCTCCACTTCTCTGATGTTTGTGTTCCTCTCAGTCTGCAGTACCTTTTGATTGGCATAATGATTATCTGGTTAGCAGTATCAAGAAAAGGCTTGTGGAACTGTCTATGATTATTTTCACTAGTCATTGTGTTGTTGGTGCATGGTTCAAGCATTGGATGTGCATCTAGTTACTTTGTTTGGGAAAGTTTTGGACAATTGATGTTCTGCATATTGTGACTTATCTTGCAAAAGCTGTAGTATGATCGGATGGAGTTTTAGTATCATTTTTCAGTGATAGGCTTAGGGTGATTGTTTTCACTCCTCATTTGCTCCTCAAGCCTGTTGTTCTTGACATATCTAAGCTAGCATTTCCATTGTAGTCCATCAGGTTACCCTCTACAACTAAGCTCGCTCTATTTTCTCCGAACCATGTGCTAAAGACATGCACTTGATGAAAATTTCAAATTTGAATTTCGCCAGCCAGGGAAAAGTATGTCAGAAGCCCATCAAGGACTGTAAAATACTCTATTTATAGTCTTGTGCTTACAAGTGACCCTTTCTTCTCTATTTCTGTCTTCTTTTCTCCCCTTTTTTCATTTTGTGTGTGTGTGTGTGTGTGTGTGTGTGTGTCACGTTGTGATTATTGGTGCAGTTTTCACCTTTTATAGATGTAAGTAATCTGATTCCTTTACTGGATTGTACAGTTTTGAATGCTTTGCTCCATAAAATTTTGCTTAGATTTTAAAAGAAGTTATGTTGCCTGCTTCTTTGTCATGATCTTAAATTAACAAAATGAGCTACCATTTATTGTAGGTTTGGCATAACTACAGCTTTGATAACCATATTATAGAGAACTATGGAATTAAGGTTTCTGGTTTTTTTGCTGACACAATGCATATGGCACGACTTTGGGATTCATCAAGACGAACGGAGGGTGGGTACAGTCTTGAAGCACTTACAGGTGATCAGAGAGTCATGTCTGATGAGGCCAAGACAGGTGGTCAAGAAAAGGATTTGATGGGTAAAATATCAATGAAAACAATTTTTGGCAGGAAAAAGGTGAAAAAGGATGGATCTGAAGGAAAAATAATCACCATTCCTCCTGTTGACGAGCTTCAAAGAGAGGAGCACAAATTTTGGATTTGTTATTCTGCCCTAGATGCAATAAGCACGCTAAAGCTTTATGAGAGCTTGAGAAAAAAACTATCACATAGGTCATGGAAATTTGATGGAAAACCGGTTCCGGGAAAATCCATGTTTGACTTCTATCAAGAATACTGGCGACCATTTGGTGAGATTCTAGTTAAAATGGAAACTGAAGGGATGTTGGTTGATCGAGCTTATCTTGCTGAGATTGAGAAGGTGGCCAAAGCAGAGCAAGAAGCGGCTGTTAACAGGTTTCGAATTTGGGCATGTAAGTATTGTCCTCATGCCAAGTATATGAATGTGGGAAGTGACACACAACTTCGCCAGCTCTTATTTGGCGGGATTCAAAACAGGTACAAAACAAAAGTTCTTGTGTAAGCACATCAACACATTTGTTTTCCATTTATTTTTCAGCAGGCAATGAACGGTAAAAATGTCATAGATGATGATTTTTTTTGTTGCATTGTACTACAAAGTGAATACCATTTAAGAAAACAGACTTTTTTTTTTTTGGTTGCAAACTAGTGGGCAGAGCGAATTTTTCTTTTCTTTTTTTTTAATTCAAAAATAAAAGGTCAATCTTCTGTGACTTAATAAATTTTAGAGCAGTGTCAAACAACATTTTGTGGCTTTCTTATATAGCCACCCTAATCTAATGGAGCTAAGGAAAGTTTGGAGGCCTAACTTGTTTATTTATTATTTTAGCAAGGACAACACTGAGAGTCTTCCAGATGAGAGAGTTTTCAAAGTTCCCAACACTGAAGGAGTGATTGAAAAAGGCAAGAAGACTCCCTTAAAATTTCGAAATATCAGGCTGTGCAGCATTGGTGTTAATCTGCCCATTGAGAAGTACACAGCCACTGGTTGGCCCTCAGTTAGCGGAGATGCTTTAAAGACCTTGGCTGGGAACATTTCTGCACAGTACAATTTTGTTGATGGGGCTGATAACTTGCTCTTAGAGGATGATTCTGGAAATACAGAAGAGATGGAAGTTTCAGAAACAAACGACTCAACTGTGTGCAAGGATGCAGAAAATATTAGAACATTTGAAACTGAGGAGGAGGCAAGGGAAGCTTGCCATGCCATTGCTGCTTTATGTGAAGTTTGCTCTATTGATTCCTTGATATCCAACTTCATCCTTCCCTTGCAGGTGATTTTTGTTACCTTATTTCACTGCTTATGCATGTTGATCTTCCATTTTACTGGAAAATTAATCCTCATATAGATGCTGTGTGGAGTAACTTGTACTAGTTTTATGTCTACCTCTGCACTTCAATTTTTTGGCTGCTATTTTCCTATCAAAGTAAATTAGGAAAGAAACATCTAATCTCTGAAATCTTCACCAGAACCCATCTTTCACATGATGCTTATTTTGCATTTACTATTGTCAGTGATTGAACAATATTTTGCAGATCTGATATATGATTTCTGTTAGCCTACATCAGGAGTTCTCATTTATACAATCTTTTTATTGCAAATCTGATCTTTTCCATGCTTTTTATCCATCTGTCCTCTTCCCCCATTCTCTGTTGTCGGCGTAATAGTTTACTTCTAGTTATTGTCTTATGAATTATGACACATACTTGGTTTGACTGAAATACAAAAACCTTTTATCTGAAGCATTTAATCAGTGGATCTGGAGAAGGATAAAACCTTTGTTCTTGAGAGGCAAACCCCTCTCTTTCTTCTTGTGAGATTGACTCTGCATAAACAACAAATATTAGGTCTTATATCTGATTTAAAAGTCATTTCTTTCATAGATTCTTTGATTAGTTTTTTTCCATCAAAATTCATGAAGATAACATTGTTTCTGTCGACTGCAGGGGAGTAATGTGTCCGGCAAGAATGGGCGTGTTCATTGTTCACTAAACATCAACACTGAAACCGGGCGCTTGTCAGCAAGAAGACCAAATTTGCAGGTTAGTTTTTCTTGGTCATTCATAGATCTGTTTATTTTTCCTCGAATGAATTATTTTCTGAACATGCTACCTAGTTGCTTCAATGGTAAGAGCTTTAGTACCGAAGATATTTAGAGGCATGAGTTTTTTGCATGGTCACAATCACTTTTGATGCTTATTGTTCAATAAAACATGACCACTGTGACCTTTGTGGTCATGCAATCACATTTGTTAAAGACAATAATTGTTAACTGCCAATCTAATTGCATACAATAATGTTGAAATCATGTGGGATTGAGTAATTCCAATTTTCAACTTCAAAAGCATCCATGTTTTCTTTGTAAAGTTGTCTACTTGAATCCACAGTATGAGGGTGCCAGGCTGTATTCTGAATTGAGTTCTTAGTGGTCATTTCCATGACATTTAGAAACTAATAGCAATAAAGTTATATTATTCAGTCATTCTATTTTACCAATCATGAGAGAAACTATTGATTATTAATGTTTTTTACACGCAAAGCAGAATCAACCTGCTCTGGAGAAGGACCGGTATAAAATCCGTGAGGCATTCATAGCTGCCCCTGGAAATTCTCTTATCGTTGCTGATTATGGGCAGGTAAGTTGATTGAATTATGTGCTTGCTTTATAGAATTCGATGTGTTGTTTGAAATGTTTATTCATTTTACAGCTGGAACTTAGAATTCTTGCACATCTTGCCAATTGTAAGAGCATGTTGGATGCCTTCAAAGCTGGTGGAGATTTCCATTCAAGGACTGCAATGAATATGTACTCACATATACGTAATGCTGTTGAAACAAAGCAAGTGCTTCTTGAGTGGCATCCTCAACCTGGTGAAGATAAACCTCCTGTTCCATTACTAAAGGTAAATTGCAAAGTCTTCTGATAATATGGAAATCAATGCATATTTCAAGTACTAGTAAGTTTTGTGGTTACTGCTGGCTTTAGCTGTTTGTGTTTTGGTTTCTTTTTGTTTTGTAAATGGCATGTCATGCTTTATTCCCCTTGTCTTGGCAGATGAATAAGAAAATAGAATCTTGGCATTAGAATGTGCTGAGTTGGAATTTTTCAAAAATCTGGAGTATGAGGGCGCAATGATTTTGAACTGCAATGGCAAAGGCACTTTTGCTTCACTGATAAGGACATACTTTGAAAAGGATTGAGACAATATGTTCTCTGGTTCTTCTAAATTTTTTATCATTGGCTTGGTAGTTTAGATTTAGTGTGAGGGAGATGCATGGATATGTTATTTACAGAACATGAAAATTTGTAGTAATTTTTTACATTTTTAGAGAAAAAAATTACCAAAAAAAAATGATTATGGAAGAAGAAACACAAAGGAGTGAACAAGCTGTCCGCAAAAAAAAAAGGAAAGGCCTAAAAAAAATATTTATACAGTATAACCGGAAGGCTCCCAAAAGAATACTAACAAATTAAGAAACTGATAGCAAAACACCAAATTAACACAAAATACTTTTACAATTCAAGTAAACAAAGAAAGACGAAATATCCTGAAAAGCCTTGGAGATCAATGCCCAAAGAAAAGCTAGTTTATGAACTCTGTCCCACAAAAGGAATAACCATAAACAAGGTATCATAATATTTTTAACTAATATATGTGAATCCATCTAAAGTTAAGTACTATCTTTTGTTGAAGAAAGTAATGACAAATAATGAATTGTGCTTGGTGGTTCCAACTGAATTGCAAACTTTGTCTCAGGATGCCTTTGCTTCTGAAAGAAGAAAAGCTAAAATGCTTAACTTTTCTATTGCATACGGTAAAACACCTGTGGGCCTTGCTCGGGATTGGAAGGTATGCTTGTCTACTACACCTAAATGAGTTGCTCCCTTTTGTTCAAATTGATTAATTTGATCCATAAAAACATGGTGTCTGCCATCTCTGTTCTCAGGTTTCTGTGGCGGAAGCAAAGAAAACAGTTGATCTCTGGTATAAAGAAAGAAGAGAAGTGCTTATTTGGCAAGAAGCACGTAAAAAAGAAGCTCGTAAAGATAAATGTGTTCATACATTGCTTGGGAGGGCTCGCCGGTTTCCATCAATCGATTCTGCTAGCCGTGCTCAAAGAAATCATATTGAACGGGCGGCTATTAACACCCCTGTGCAGGTTTTTTGTTTCCCATCATGCACTCTTAAGTTCTATTCTCTCTCTTCTCTCTTTCATACACACATTTCAATGACTGTTGCAGGGTAGTGCTGCTGATGTTGCCATGTGTGCCATGTTAGAAATATCAAAGAATGACCGTTTGAAAGAGCTTGGATGGAGGTTGCTTTTGCAGGTTTTGTTCTTGTCCTTGTTTAGTTTCTTTTCATTCATTGTGATTAGTTTTGCATTTTGTTCCCTTTAGGGATTACAATTTTATATTTTTATTGGATTCAATTCTATTTGAACCTCTGGACTCATTCCAGATGACTTCCTGCAGTTGCTGTCTAGAATTCTTGGCCAAAATCAAGTTAATATCAATTGTCACTGTAATCACAAATGCATGTGTATAGAATAATATCTTTCATCATCTTTCAGTGATCTGCTTCTAACAAAATGGTAAAGCAGATGTATCTATCATCTTTTCTTTTTGTAGCTTATGTTGTCTATATGACAATGCAGAGGCAAAGAATCAAAGAAAAAACTCATCCAGCCTCATTATGCGCCCATTTCAATCAGGACTTGCCTAGATCTTTCACAGCATTATATTCTACAAAAATTCTCTCGTCTGGTCTTTGTCTGACGTGTTCCTGGAATTTTGATTTTATAATTTTTTGAGTTTCATCTCCCTTGGCTATCTCTTTCAAATGATCTCAAGTTTGAATTTTAGTTGCAAAAAAAAGTAATTACTCTGTGGAAAGCAGGTTCATGATGAAGTGATCTTAGAAGGTCCAAGCGAGTCAGCTGAAGTTGCCAAGGCCATAGTTGTTGAGTGCATGTCCAAACCCTTCAATGGGAAGAATATTCTTAGAGTTGGTCTATCTGTTGATGCTAAGTGCGCTCAAAACTGGTATTCTGCCAAATAGATGACTTGTTTCAAGGGATGGATGGATTTTGGCCAAAAAGCATAGATTTTCGGATGCAATTAATTGAATTCCCTAAATTTTGTTGGTTAGGGAATTTGTTCCAACTGTATCGAGTCCTTGTTAAATTTCCAACCACTGATGATATGACGGTCAGTGTGGCCAAGGCTGGGGTTGTAATGGGGTGGAGTGTTGCTTGTAAGAATTGTAACCAAGAATCAGGCGCATGAAGAAAATTTTGCCAAATGTATAGTAGATTTTTAGCATGTAAGAAGGCCGACGATATTGTATTCTGTAAATTTACACATGCAATGTAACCATTCACCTTCATTTTATTTTTTTGGGTATTATTTATAATATGGTCATTTATCAAAAGCTTGGCCATTGTTTATAACTGCTCGAAGTTAGGCAGCATTCTGATGACCCCTAACCTAACTTAACCTAACCTGCAAAATTAAGGGAACTTACCATTTCATTATTGGCAGCAACTATAGCATTTTCGCATTGCTAACAAAGCGACAGCGACCCAACATCTCCTGCAAATGGATTCTGATGGGATAGCTAGAGGGGCCAGGTGTAATGTAAGCCTGAAACTTTTACGTGTTTCTGAACAATATGATAAACAGATGATAGGCATTGTTTTCCAGTGTTGTATCCTCAGTTTCTATTTATTTTTTAACCACAAATCCAATATAGGCGGTGGTATTAATAGATAAGTACCCCAAAAATCAAGCATAATCTTCCATATTTAATTAATATATGAAGACTATAAACATCAATTCACTATGAACCAATCAATGTATTGATCCTCAACATGCATATTTTGTCTAAAATCTTACAGAATGTTCATTTGTCATGTAATTGATGGACAGAGTAAGCACAATGATCAAAAATTTTGCGTACATACAGAATCCCATAACGCAATAGGCTTTTAGCTAACTACTTCTCAAACTGTTGCAGTTCAATTTCCCAGGCTGAAGCTAATTGCAGCAAAAGTTGGTCAGGTGCCACACCTTCCCAGTCTTCCGGTGGGTTCATTGCTAAAGAAACTTCATTTAAATTTACCAAGAGCTCCTTCTTCAATTCCATAGGAATTCCTAAGACATCGGGTCCATTTTCCAGCACTATTTCTACCAACTGAAGAATAGAAAACAAAAAATAAAAAGAAGTAAAGCACACAATTAATATTTGTTGAATGCCATTTATATAGACAAATATGGTTGATGAAAAGATTATAGAACGCAGGCAGTAGTACAACACATCAATTCTAGAGGGAGGGGAAGCAGCAGACAGATAAGAGTGGATAAGAGGTCAATGGAAGTACAAATCAAAGCCCCTTTCCTCTTCAGTGGTTGCTTGAGTAACACAACCAACTGGAAATTGAGGCCAATTGGAAATCTGGTTACTGATGTCATTCTTAATGTTAGAATCATCCAATTTATACCGAGACTCTCTCTCTCTCTCTCAATCTTTTTTTTTTTTCTCTTGAGTGATGATTGCATACATACAATAGCTATGGCTTTGTTAAAAGAACAATGCAGGTCCAACAATGCTTTCAAAAATGCAGCCTTCAATACAAATTGGATCATGACAGATTATCTTGAAAATAACCAGGACAGCAGTTTATTGCATGAAATGCCTTAATCATGCCCTAGGTGACACTCAGTTGAGAGACCTATAACATTTGTCATTGTAAGCAGCCCATTTTTGGTTCTAGCCTAGAGGACCCACTGCATGCAAGGAATAGAGGTCGTGGTACTATAATATTAGCCTCCATTGTCTGAAACAGTACTAATCAGATTCTAGAATCATTAAGAAGACCCTAAAACTCACACAAAAATGGTCTACAACAAATCTTACATCCATATTTAACAACATAACCTGTCCAAGTTCAATTGATTATAATAGCCTGTTCCTCAGAAAATTTTTAATTAATCTAGATTTCATGGATTAAGATTTGGAAGGGCATGAAATGCATATAAGAAGTAGAAACTCCAAAATACAGAGCTTAAATTGAAACTGAATACTAAGAAAGCTCATACCTGCTGAATCCATGATAAACAAATGTCAAACAAGTTCTGCTCTAATAGAAATTGTCCAATAGCATGCAAAACTTCATTTGCTACCTCATTTGAGAGTTGGTCAATTACAGGTCCCGATCTGTCCATTAGTTTCACAAGTAAGAGATCATCCCCTATAGAGACAACTTCAGCATAAGCTGTATCCATATCACCCACTTGAAGGGCATCCATTGCATTAGTCCAAGAATTCCAGATTGGGTCCCTCTCTTGCCCAACATTGTTTCCTCCCATGGCTTCTGCAGTCAATTCAGGGACAGCAACCCTCACAGATCGAGATGTTCCACTGTCTTCCCCAGCCACCCGAATGGCTTGCAGGGTAGCTTCATCTTTTGAAGCTTGCCAGACACTTCTGGCAGAAGGCCCCTCTCCAAACCTAATAGGTCCAGTCCCTTTCTCCCATGCCCTCCTGCCACCAACCTGATTGTTCTCGTGTTCTGATTTATGTGATCTTGTATCCACAGGACCACCACCTGGAGCTTTCCTAGAACCAACCTGCCCATTTCTGGAAGCACCATATGCAGGAAAATCCCAAGCATCGGACATGTCAGATCTCCAAGAAGGGCCCCTGCCCCTGATACCCGTAGCAACACCATCAGATTCGGCAAATCTTTCACCAAATGGAATCCGTCCATTATACTTGGGACCAGAGTATTCAGGGAAGCCACTATGCTTGCCCAATGATCTATTATTTGATCCCTCAAACCCCATTGTAAAATTACTACCTCTCCTACCAGATGATATTGAAAAATCATGTGCCATGTCTTCAACAACTCTCTCAAGACCCCTAACCCTGTTTTCCAAAGTCACCATACTATCATGAGAACCACCCATAAAATCCTGCAATAAAGAAAGGTCACATCAATATAAAAGCATGTGACGTACCATTTCCTAATGAGAAATTCAAGAATACCTGCAGCATACTCATGAGATGAGCTTGCTGTCTCTCCAGCTGTATCAACTGCCTCTGGATAGCCAACCAACTGCCTTTGTTGTTAATAAATGATCCCTCTGATTGGCTATCAGTCTTGGAAAAACCGGCACGATTGCCAGAAAACTCCCTTTCAACATCAGATGCCCTCATTCTTGGGTCTTTTCCATTTATACCTGCATTTCCTCCGTCTACACTACGATGTTTACCATTAGGAGATCCAGAAAAGTCATCTGTCTGGCTGTTGCCCATGTGATTGGACCTTCCTCTTAACTCCAAATCATTTGGTTCTAATTCTTCCTCATTGTTTGAGTTTGAAGAGTTGAGACGTCTACGAGGAAGAACTACTTCAACTGGAAAATCGCCTGAACCCCTTGTCTCGAGCTTCTGGAAAAATCCTGGGTTTAGCTCTTTGTCAGTTAAGGCAGGTGCTTTCTTCTTCAAAATCACTACTGCCTTGTCTAAAATACTTCCACCTTTTCCTTTAGAAAGAGATTCCGATGTAGAGGAAGAGCCATTGGATGGATCCTTGGCTGATGGCTCTGATCTTTTTTCACTGGGATTTGAATCCTTCAGGGCATCAGCTGGTTCAGAAGAGTCACCATCTGTAACATTAATTAAAAAGGACTGAGCGAATGAAACAAAGATTAGATTTCGAAGAGTCATTTCCAGAAGGGAATACCACTGACATCTTACCGTGAGAAGCTCTCCGGTCATCTGACCCGGCATCTCCTTTTCCTGCAATCTTCTTCCATACTTGCAATGCCTCGTTCATACTATCTCTGACAGGTTTTATCTGCAAAACCATTAATAGATAATCCTTTGAACAAGATCAATAGGACCACAAGACAACCACCCACTTAACAAAAACCTATTTTCTAAGTTCATTAAGATGAACTCTCACAAATTAAGTACCAATTTTTGCAACAGCTGTAAAAAGCACAATATGCAAGTGTCCGTGACAGCCTCTATGCCAGCTGAGAATAGCAAACCAGTGAAAATGTCCTCCCTGCCCCAATTGATTTATTTTGTTATTTCAGACCATACCTAATATAGTTCATTAAGTTTTCTCGTCTTGGAAATATATCTATTTCTAGCTAGGCAATTTTCTTAAGAGGTCCATGCATGATCAATAGGACTATTTGTAATTCCTGCCAAATGATCCAACCCACTGCAGCTCTCATTCCATTAGACATATTTCTTCTCTAATAAGTATGATTGCTCCAAATATTGACTAGAGACAAGCACAAATATGTCCAAAATAACATAACTAAAAAGACCAAACTTTAAGAATATATTGAAATTTAATAACCTTGGACCTAGACTGTAAAGGTGGATTTATTAAAATAAGATAGAAAAATAGGATGATCATGCCATGAAAACTGGCTCTGAAAAGCTACCTTGTCAAAACGGGAAGCCTCAAGAACAGTCAGCGTAGAAGCAGCTCCGTCTGTTACCAAGTTGCTTGAATGCAATGCTAAGGCACTTAAAGCATCGGCTGCTGCCTTACGTGTTGCCCAATCTGGACTCCCAAGACACTCATGAATACTTTGTAGCAATGGTTCCAAGCTCTGAGGTGCAATTGCTTCCGCCTGCAGCAAGTAATGCACTGTTACAGTCCCTGAATTTGCCCATTTCTTGCGAAATCTTAAACCATGTAAAGTTTTACTTGCTAATTCATTTTATCGTTACATATAGGCTATCTAAACTGCTCAATTATCAAGCAAATTGCCACACAACAAACCAATCAAGGAGGAAACGTAGGTTGATAAAATAAACAGCCAAACTGCACGCAAACCTGAGACAAACTCCCCACGACAGGCAAAAGCGAAGCCTTGGCCATGAAATTCTGATTGTTCAACAATTTACAAATCCTGGGACACAGCTTCTGAAATGCCACAACAGGCGGGTCCGAGGCACATTCCACCATCTTCGCCATACACATCGCCGCACCAGATTGCACCCCTTTATTCTGCTCCATCATCGCCTCAAACAAAGGCTTCGCAAACAATCCCACAACACTTCCATTGTTTTCCTCCTTCCCATTCAAATACAGCTTAGATAACGATCCAATCGCATCACGACATGCCTCCTTAACTCCAGAATCACTATCTTTCAGTCTTTTAACAATGTGGGAAATAATTTTAGTAACATGTGTGGAAGTTAAGTCACTGTGAAGCTGACAAACAACTCCAAGAAGCCTGACAGACTCTTTCTTCACAGCCGGTTTTGGGTCGTTAGAGGATTCGTAGAGGCAGTTCAGGAGCATAGGAAGAGAGTCTTGAGAAAGTGTTTGAATAGTGTTCTCAAGATCTTCAATGGCAATTTGGTGGGTGTCACGATCGGCTAATTTCGAGAGAGAAGTGAGGATCTTTTGCTTCAGTTCAACCATGGCCAAGTGTGAAGACAGAGAAGACGATCTTGACGCATTTGCTGATGCATTTTGCTGGTTTTGACTTGTGGGTTTCGTAGGTTTCGTCGATTTGGTTGCTTGTGAACTCATTTTGCCTCTGTTTGAACGATAACGAAAAAACAATGTCGGTTTTTACAGAAATTGGGTTTCTCCGTTCTAAGAGCTTAAAACTTGGAGAGACAGAAAGAGTTGAGAAATTAACAATGTTATTCCACAGACAGACAGAGAATTGAACTTTACATTAAAATCAGAAGCAGAGAGTTGAAAAATGTAAATAGAAACACAATGATGCTGCTGCAGGAAGAGAGATGGAGTGAAAACCAAGGTTTCTAACTGGGGTCGAATGTGGGGAATAGCAAATAGCAATGTGCATCAAATCAAATCGAAAGGAAATTAAGATCTGTTACTGTTGTTGTTACACTGGGGAGCGAAATTGAATCAAAAAGTTATCATCTTTCGAAAACCAGACACCATAGATCTGTATTATTATTATTATTATACAACTTCCATGTAAATCTGGTAACTGCCCAATTAGGAATTGGACATGTAAACCTAAATCTCCCAAATTTTAATGATTTTGACTTGCAAAGAAATTCAAATCACTAAACATTTCAAAAAATCTCAAGCGATCATGACCGTTGATCTTATGATATAATTTATATGGTGGGAGATGTTGTGGGGTCATGGAACCAATTATTATGAAAATGGGATCCCTTTGTATACAGTATTGATGTTAGAACATTGATAAAGAAAATTTAGAAATTTAAAACTACTAATTGGTGTTGGTGGGTAATTAGTTAGTGTTTTGATCCTTACTTTCTACCATAAACAAATCATTATTATTTTTTTCATCATTTTTATTAATTATTTATATTTATTTATTTAATTAATACTCTATCGATATTATTTTTATTATAAAAAAATCATAAACCGTCAATATTCAAATTATTTTGTCTTATCCAAAAAAAGTCAAAAGAAAGTTGTTCAAAAAATTGAATAAGATTGCTAACTAAAATATTTAAATATTATTATAATAATCTTATTTATAAAATTAAGATACAAAATTTATATCTAAATTTAATGTAATAAAATATAACGATAATTTTTTTTAATATGTTATATCTTTAATTTTTAATAATTTAATAACACATCGTTATTAAAAATAATAAAAAATTTAAATTTTAT